>RJWJ010019897.1:0-29706 GCA_004363605.1 Indri indri | reverse complement strand
GCAAATGCGTGTGGCTCTGTGCCAATAAAACTCAAACAGGGGGAGGCTGGATCTGGCCCACCCACCATGTTTGCTGACTTTTCCACAGCCCTCCTAAAAACAGGCAGATCTGTGCCTCACAATGTCCCCTCTCCTGTCACTAATTTGATAACTTGGATCTTTGTTGTGGTCCCAGCTCCTAGGGATAAGCCTTCCAGCTGCCATAAGCTCCCTTCCCAGGTCACCACCAAACGGGGGGCCGCCTGGGAATCCAGGTCTCCCCTTCAACAGAACTCCCTGTCACAACCCCTCCCCAGCCTGGTGACCCCACTCCCAGTGGGTGGGTCCATCTCTCTCTACCCGTTCTTCATACCTCTTCATCTGCAAGAATCCAGAGTTTTCCTCCCAAGAGCCCCTTTTCCATTTGAAAAGAGACAAGGAAATAGGCTCATTTTCCTTTCATAATTAGACCACAGGAAAATATTAATATTCCCAAGCGGGTTATCCTGCACTTGCGTAATATTTACAGTCTGTCAGATCTATACTCAGACTTAAGTTTATTGCTTAGGAAACTGTCAGTAGTTTTCATTCTACATGAATGTTCAGTCATTTATCAGTCTATCCTCATGTTGTCTTAAAAAGTCACAGGTTAAAGAACCCCTTGGGTAGCATTGCAGATAAACACATAAATGGCGTGCAGTGTAATTGAAAACTGCAGTCCAGGTTCTCGTGGCCAGGGCTGGGCGCTAGGGGACTGGCTTTCCTTGCTTTCTTTACATGAGGGCCCATTAACCAGATGTGTTTCTTTCGGAGCCCCCCAACTCATACCAACCTTGACCTTGCCCTGGTCCTCTGCTCTCCTCTCCATGTATCTGTCTGGTCCTAGGATTCCGATTCCGTGGATTGCTGGTCCAGCAGGGATTGCATCTGTAGATGCAAACAAAGCCAGGTTAAATAGGCTCGTTCTGAGGAGACAAAGAAACCACGCTGGGTTTGAGCTACCTGCCTTTTCTTCACATGATACAAAACAAAAACAAGCTCTTTTGGGGCTTACTGAATATGCATCTATTCTTTGGCTTCCTGGTTCATACTAAGCTGATAGCTAATCTTTAGCATTTGGAAAAATGTTTCCAACTGCTGTGTTATCAGGCTTAATTATAGTAAAGAAAATGTTCAACGGGTTCATCTCAAACAAAATGGGGCACTTAATGGCAATTTTAAGAATATTTTTATTCAAACAAAGCTTCTCTTATTTCAAAGAAATGAATTTATAGCCTCAAAAGAAAATTTTTAGTAGAGGTTATAGAAATGACAAAGTATGTTATTTTCTTCCCTTTTTGTTCTCTAGATATTCAACCCTCCCTGATCCACCCACACATATTAAAGCGCCCTCACCCACTGACTAAGGTAAGCGCTAGCTCACCTGTCCCTAGCACGACAAGCTTAGGAATCAGCGGAAGGGAACAAAGCATCTGAAAAGCACAGGTAAGCTTATCATCACATCATTCCCTGAGCATCTGGTGGAGGAAAGCTCCGCGCTGGGGAAGGTGTGAGTTGAATGACAGTGGAGGCAAATTAATCCACTGACCAAGAAAACGGGCTAAATATTGCTTCATCTCCACATTTTGTATGAGTTTTTAAAAGAAACAGTACAAATTGATACGATGTTAGTAGGCAAAAAAGGTTTTTCTTACACACTGTCCATGAAAATTCATTTCAATTAACCTATCTGGAGAACTTCAAAACTTGGGTGTTTGAAAACAGGCTCATTGGACTTTCTGGTGTTCTTCTTCAACCCTCTGACATTAGGTAATTTTTTTTAAAAAATGAAGTCACAGCAGGATGGTGCGATAAGGTTGTGTTGGCATTGTTGATTAACTTTTGTCAGTTGTTCCTCCAAATTAAGCAGGAAAATATTTGATGAAAACAGATAGATATTGATTGTACTATAGAAAATACCAGAAATAATTCTCACATTTATTTTTGTTAATTTGAGATATATGTCATAGATTTCTCATATTCGACTAATTAGGGAATTGTACTTTGCTGTCCACACACTCAATTTCATGTGTGTTGGACCAATGTTAACTGAATGGAAAACTGGAAATGAGAAAGCAGAGATTGGATAATAAGTGGTATTCAGTCCTCACAAGGCCACCTTGTCCCCTACTTAAGGGTATGACACTACATTGTATACTTGAAAATTGTGAAGAGTTACATGTTTACACACACACACACGGGTAACTAACTATGTGAAGTGGTGGAGTTAGCTTGACTGTGGTGACCATTTCATAATACATGCGTATATCGAAACAGCACATTGTACACCATTAAGTATACACGACTTTTGTTAGTCAATTGTACTTCAATAAAGCTTGGGGCGGGAGATGAGATGCACCACCTTAAGGATCCTGATTAACAGTGCAAAATTATCTTTTGTCTTCAAAACTATTTTTTCCCCCTGAGCTCTGTGTTCTGTTTTCTTCATAAAGCAGGAGTGGGGAGGGCAACAGGATGACTTATTGCCCTCACCGTGGGCACCGGCCAGCATGAGAAAGGTTAGAAAACCGCCAGGTGCCTGGGCAGTCTGCGGACAGTGGGGGCGGCTGCGGTGACTCCCCAAATGCATCCACGTTAGTGAGAGGCACTCATCAATGTAGCAAATTTTTAATTTGTGGGGGGCCACAGATAATTAAAAATAGTTTGCTGTCTGTTGCCATGCACATGTCTGCATAATTTTTATGCTCCATGAGAAAAATTAAAATAGGGGACTGGTAATATATTAAAATATCAATTTAAAATGCAGGTCGGTTCCATGTTTTTATCAAATAAAGGAGAAGGTGGAAAGGGGAGAAGAACCAGGGAACATGAGAAGAAGGAGGAAGAGGAAGCTCAAAGGGGGAAAGCGGGAATTGGAGGGAAAATGAAGGAAAGACAGGGGCCAGGCGAGGAGGGGGAGCAAAGGCTAAACGCAGAGAAGCTGCAGCAGCAGGAGGGAAGAGACCCCTAGAGAGCCCAGCGCAACCCCCCACCCCCCAGGAGTTCCTGCTGCCGTCTTGGGAGCAAGTTCTAACGCGCTGCCCGGACCACTGCAGCACAGACCATGGTAGAGAGTCATTCGCTGGCAAACATTGCAGGGCGCCTGCGCCTCGCCACGTCTCGCTGGAGGTACTGCGGGCACATTACTGAGCCTCCCGCTTTGCGAAGCGAGAGACTTGGAAACAGTGCTTTTGCCAATGAGAAACACGGTTTGTTTTCATTATAAGATTCTAGGGTTTATATTTTAAAGAAGGATTATTTTATCACAAACTTCTTAGGCATTGGCGTCCACAGGAATGATTAAATTTTAAAGTTGCAGTTTAGACTATTAGAGAAGTCTATATTTTTGGTGTACATTAACATGTTCTTTTATATTTGAAAGCAGCCAGATAGGTTTGTGATTTGATTTAGGGTTTGCACAAGGAGGGGTATGGGGGTGGAGGGTTGGGGTGGGGAGAAATAGGACCAAATCGTCTCATGAACTTAAAGGTTACATTTGCAAACACACTCATTTCATTGTCTGGGTCCTTTCTTTCTCTAAAATCAAATCCATATGTCTGCTTCATCCAGCTTAGTCTCAGGAAGCAGAATCATTTGCACTATTATGCAGGGAATTAAGAGAAACTTCAGGTGAAATAAAGGAGGGAAACTTAGTTCTTAACTTTTGCAACTGCTCTTATCCAAATGGCAAGCATCTCCACTCTGACAGGGATGGCCAAGGCTACCCTGGTATATTGGGGCCGGACTAGATGGCAGATGAGCTCCGCGAGTGGGACCTGCTGAACAGTCAGTTAACTCCTGTCGCTTCTTCAGCATCTAATTCTGTGCTCCAGGGTAGGATACTCCGGGTCTTGCTGTGGGGCTGCGGAGATGGACAGTACACTTTGAAAGGGTTAAAATGGTAAATTTCATGTTATTTGTATTTTACCACGATAAAAAATATAATCGGTCAATGTTATTATGAAACAAGTTACAGCAATAATTAGGTCTCAGTATACCTTTTGTTTTAAATCAATGGGAAGAATGAAATGAAATTTTACCAAATTTGAAACAATTTGCTAAAACACCATCGTAAATAGTTATTTTAGGATGATTTGGAACAAAAGAAAACTCACAATAGACACTAATTCCACAGCAGAACCATAGCTTCTGAGGTCATCTTCTGATGCAGGAATATTAAAATTGAGAGGGAAACAAAGGGGCAGAAATTTCCAAGAATAATCCAGGATCAACCATTATATCAGAAACTGAGAAGCAAGTACCTGTGCTCTCAGGAGACAAATCGCACCGTTTGGCACACAGTCACTTTGTTTAGGAAACATTGCTTTAGAAGAGAATGATATCTGGTGGGAAAAATACCCTTTTCAGCTTATCAGGAACAGCTCTGTACCTGGCGTTTGGAGCCAGTGTCCTCTCTCTTCATTAGAGGCTTCAAAGCCCCAAAGGTCTCTGTTTGAGGAAAAGCAAAGCTATTTTCAATCATTTTTCCTCCCTTTTCAAGCTGAGCTGTGTAAGTATTGAGAGGGCAGCTCTATCAGATCCCCATGCAAAATGGAGGCTTCTAGAAAATGCTGAAACTTACTTTTATGAATTATGGTGAAATAATTCACCCGATAAAGTTAACAGCTTATATTGAGCTCCTACCATCTGCAGCATAAACTTCATTTTTATTTTGTTTTCTGTTAAACTTTATAGAACTGCAAGTCCTATACATACGCTCAGTAGACTTCTCCTATAAAGGGGTTGACTTTATTATGTAATGAGCAAAGCCTCAGTAAATGTTTCCAAATTTGATCGGGAGGGGTGAGGGGGGAATCCCAAAATTAATTCAATGATATTATGGTTAGTAGCATCTCAACACCTCACAGACTCCTTCAACAATAAAATGCAAAGTCAATCCTTCCTAATGCTCAGCCTAAGGTAGTTCTGCCGTTAGAGAAACACTTTCTTTCTGTCTCATCTCTAGGAGGAATAAGGGAACTGTTTGAGTGTCATCAACTCACCCACCGAATGGCAGCTCTTCCCCCATTCCTTATAGAGAAACTATTTCCCCAAGTTTTGATCATATTGCAATTTTTCTTTAGGTGCTCTTTAAGGTACAACACTGGACAAACAAAGAAAATGGAACTCAATTATTATTGATCGCTGAGGAGCCCTTCTAAATTTGCAGAATGACAAAGATTCTTTGCTTGACCAAACTTTAGTCAGGCTCCGGAACCTTCTCCTATGCCCTTATGTGAACACCCTTGTAAAGTCCAGTTTAGCAAGAACCCCCAACTCTCCACAGCTGATCACCCTCTGCATCTGATCTGGTTCTTTCTCCTCCACCTCCCCCAGGGGATGTCGAATCACCCCGGTCTGCCTTCAGCAAGATTCCTGTTAAGTCAGGTTAGCCAGAATCCCCCTCACCCCTGAGTTTTCCTCTTAGTGATTTTTCATCCACCTACCCCCACCCTGCTCCTTGGCTATGAATTCCTACTTGCCCAGGCTGTATTCAGACTTGAGCTCAACCTCTCTCTCCCACTGCAAAATCCCATTGCACTGGTCCCTGCACCTGTGCAGATGGTCTGGGTAAGGTCTTTCTTACCGTGCTTTAACAAGTGTCATTGAATAACTTTTGTTTTTAAGCAAGAATTAACACATACATAATTGTCTGCATGGAATGTCACCCTTTGTGGACCAGATTGGTTCTGTGTCTGGGTGTGCATCCTCTCCCTCGTTACTGAAACTGCTCCTCTCTCTCAGCCACACCTGGGAAGAAAATAGATGTGATTATTGTCAGCGTCTCGTGTTCTCCATCGCTCCCCCGTGGCAGACTGCACCAGCACCCACAGCACTCAGTGCCACTGCTGCGGAGGACGGTGTGTCCTTGAGGAGAAACTCAGACTTGTCTTTGCCAATGAAATGTGAGCGTCCTGGTTAGAAGCTTTGAGGCTCAGCACCTGCCCCTTTCCCCATGTGTGACGACAGAAGGAGGGAGCCCAGGGCAGCCTGGGTTCTGGGTAATTAAGATGAGCAGAGCCTGTAACGATGGTGTGAGCAAGAAATACCGCATCATTTAGCCACTGATAATGTTCAGGTTGTTTCTATCCTATACAATACCTCACCAATCACAATGGAAAATGTTGCTGTGTCTGTCTCTTTGGATTCCGTGGAAGAGTAATGACAACTGGTGACGTTCAAGTTCAATGGGTGTCAGTAACTATTAGTGACCTACTGATTCAGCCGAAAGAGGGACCGGAGTACCTGGGGTCAGTCTGGATCAGGGTCTCAAGTTCAGACTCGAAAATGAATAATGGATTTTATGGGAAACAAACACTAATGACAAGGTTTGATGTATTTCTCATTTGATGAGACAATAAAGAAATTACAAATGCAAGACAGAGTGGAGCACAGTGTGCCCAAAATGAAGACTTGTGTGGGTCTGCAGCTATTAAATAGAATGGCTGCATGAGTTTTAGGATAGGATTGCCTTCCTAGAACTCATAAAAATTTAATGTGAGACATTAGGACTATTTTCTCCAGTCTGGTATTAATGAGCTTGGATGTGTCTATGGGTCTGTGTATGTGTCTTTGGACATATGTAATTTGGGGGGTCAACTTTTATTGAGGCACCCTATACACACAGAAATGCACACAAATCACAAGGATACACAAATCATATAAATCATAAGGATACAGTTCAAGGAACTTTTAGAAAATGAACACTAGTGTAACCATTACTCACAAGAAACACAATATTACCAGCACCAGAGAGTCCCCTAACATCTCCTTTCCCCTACTTAAGAGTAACCACTTTCCTGACTTCTAAGGCAGATTGCCTTTGTCTGCTACATCTGGTTTCTTTTTCTCAAAGTTATGATTGTGACATTCATCTGTGTTGCATGTAGTTGTAGTTTGTTCATTATCATAGCTGCATGGCCTTCCATGCATGGATATATACTGCAATTTATTTATCCATTCTGCTGTTGATGGGCATTTAACTAACTTGGGACTATTACAAGTGGTGCCACAATGAGCATTTTTATACATATCTTTTTATGAACACACTTGTACAATCCTATTGGGTGTCAACCTTGCAGTGGAATTGCAGGGCCACAGGCACATGGCATGTTCAGTCTTAGTATTACTGCCATACATGTTTTCAGAGTAGTTATACTACTACCAGCAGTATGGGAGGGCTTCATTTGTTCCATATCCTTTCTAACCCTGGGTACTTTTTATCTTTTTGTTTTTGTCATCCTATTGGGTGTGCAGTGATATCCTCTTGTGGTCTTACTCACATTTCCCTGTTGCCTTTGAGCATCTTTTCATATGTTTATTTGCCATTTGAAGTATTCTTTTTAATGAAGTACCTGCTCTGGTTTTTGCCCATTTGCCCACTGGGTTGTCTACCATTTTCCTTGATGATTTGTAGCTCATATATTCTGCACACAAGGTTTTTTTTCAGATACATATTTTGCAAAAATTTCTCTTGTTCCATGAATTTCCTCCTCAACCTATTAATGGTGTCTTAGTATACAGAAGTTCTTAATCTTGATGCTATTCTAATTTATCATTTTTTTCTTTATGACTATCATCTTGTAGGTCTTATTTAAAAAATCTGTGCATACTCCATGGTCATAAATGTGTTCTCCTATATTTTCTTCTAAAAGATTCATTGTTTTACCATTTGCTTTTAGATTTGCGCTCCATCTGTAGTTGAATTTCGCATTTAGTGTGCTGTAGGGGTTGGAATATTTTTTTCATATGGATATCCAATTGGCCCACCATTTTTTCCATTCTACACCAAGTACTACGTTAGTCATTCTCTCAACAGGTCTGTATGCTTGGTTTTATGTTCTCCATTTTGCATCTTGGGAAACTGAGGCTCTGGAAGCTTACCTAACTCATTTAAGCCACCAGGTAGTTCCAGACATGCACTTCCTTTTTCCACTGTGCTGTTATATTAATTTGCAATTCTTTAATTACAAGGTTGGGGGACCTGCTTTTTCTTTGTGGGGTTAGGCGTCCCATTCCCTCCTATTGTCAACGTAGCTTTGATCCATGCATCCTCACCAGCAGGAATGACAATTCACCAGGCTTCTCACTGGCATAGGGAGCTCTGCATATTTTCCCCTGGCCCCACCATCAGCCAGGAAAGGCTGGCTGTAATTATGCCCTTTGTAAGGATGCATGTGCCACAGGGCTCGGGGCTCCAAGGGAGCAGGTTAAACATAGACTCAGAAAAAGGTTAAGTTTTTGGGGATTAAACTGCCATTCCTTATGTGGAGGCGAAGAGAGAGATGTGAGTGGCCGGTTTGCAGGGAAGCTTGGGAACATGTCAAGAGAACAGCTGTGTGATGCACATGGAAGTTGCCAAGGCTTCCAGGAGGGGTGGGTTTGGGGCCGGTGTTGCATGACCCTGGTGGGAGTTCCCAGGGGGCAGCATTAGGTAGCGGGGATGGAGGCTGACTGCAGGGTTGAGGGTGAATTGGGCACCCCAGCAACAGGCTCTGAAGCAGCAGTGGACTGGCTTCTTCACCCAGCACACATCTTCTTTCTCTCTCCCACACATGTGCTTACAAATCTCTCCCTGTCTCTCCCCTACACACTGACATTTGAGATCTTTGCCAACATTCTAAAAGGAATGTTGGCCAAAGAAGCCTCCAGCTCCTTCTGCGGCCTCTGGCATATGTGCCTTGTCAAGGGATGGGATGAGATCAGCCAGGGTGGCGGGCCCTCTCCTGCCGGTGGCTTCATTATGTCATCACCATGTATTTGCACATTTTCCCCAGCAAAATTAATGACAAGTGTAGAAAAGGAGTGTGAAGTGGAGCTAAAATATGGAAAGCATGGTTTCTAGATCCAGGAAGAACAATATTTGGAAATAAAGGTCTGTCCTCAGAGCAGGCTACAATGGGCTCTTTTTTCTTTTCCTTTCTCTTTTCTTTTTCTTTTCTTTTCTTTACTTTTCTGGCTATTCTTCTTTAATTAAACTCAGGATGATGCGGCTCCCAGAACTGCATTAGTTAACTCTTAAATCCTCAAGCTCCTTTGGGATGCAAGGGACAGGGGAAGAAAGCAAATGGGCCCGTATTGTCACCAGGATGGCTCGGCTTACACCTCCTTAAACTTTACACTCACAGATGTCAATGAACAAGGACAAAAATTGCATCATGCTTGGGAGGATGGGAAGCCCGGGAAATGCTGAGTGCGGCGTGCTGTCCAGGAATGGGGGCGTTGTTGACACTATTTTACAGAAGGGGCAGAACGAAGCCAAAGCCACGCCTGGAATCTTTTCTCCCCCTGCAGAGTCTCGTGTACCCGCGCCAGCCGTCGTTGCCTTAACGTTTTGCTTAAATGTCTACGAGATGAAGATGTCCCCCAAATAAGCAGAAAGAAGAACAGAAACAGTGAGACACGGTGGCTTAGTCTGGGCTCTGTGAGACTGCGTGCCGACCACAGAACTCCAGCTCTTTGTTACTTACGTGTCTTACACAGGTTGGAAGGAGCGAGTGAAGCTGTTCAGGCGGAGCGTAACATCCTGTCATCCGCGTAGGGTGTGTTTCCCATTTCCACCACGACAACTTATAAGTGGAAAGGAAATAACCTTTGAAAGTGCGTGATGCTTGCGGCTATTAATAGTTGCTTTTTTGTCGGTTATGTCTTTTCATTCCCACAACCCTGGGAAGCAGACATTATTTCCACTTTACAGATAAGAAAACCGAGGCTCAGAGAGGTTGAATCATTTGCCAAGTATCTCACAAATAGTAAAACACAAAGACAAGATTTATACCTAGGTATGTCTGACTCAGAAGTCTGTGATCTAAAGTGATGTCCATTTTAGTCTCCAATATCACAATAGTCCTCAGGACTTAGATTTTTACAACCTCTGTGAAGCAGCCTAGGGCTTGCTGCACGAGCAGCTCTAAGGGTCTGTGCAAGTTAGTTATCATGCTGGTCCTTCACATGTTCCCATTTTGACAGACATTTTAAAATATTTTAAAGGGTTGATTTTTCAGTCATGGAAATAAATTAAGATATAGGGGCCTCAAAGTTTCCAGGTGAACCAAAAACTTCTCAGCAGCCTTGCTTATTCTGACATGAGGAATTTTACCTCAGAACTTTATAGTAATAGAGCGACTGAAAACTGCACCGTATGTTCAGATGTGGCAGGAAATCCACTCGGAATGATTAGAAAAAATTCATTAAGCACATTCGTGCGGCAGATGAAACAGCCTGCTCTATGCCAGAGACGCCCGGTCCCAGGTGTTCTCCATTCCCCTGGATCTGAGGCTTGGAACCGAACCGCCCAGAGCTTTGCTTGAACTTTGTTGGTCTTGCCTAATTCCACACAAAGTGTTCAGAGAAACCTGCTTCCCCGTGCCCTGTCTGCAAATGGGTTATAAATAGGTTTCTTATAATTTAAGTACATCTGAATCCAAACAATTTCATGAAGTCTTGAAGCTGCTGAATCTGCAGTTCCTCAGATGTCTGAACAGGAAGATATGCCAAGAAAAGAACATTCCAAATGTATTGGTTACAGGGACTACACGTGCTCGTGTAACGTACAGGAATTACCTACATATGGAAATGAGGATGGCAGTACCAGAACGTGGGGATCTCAAGGGTTTTCACAGTAAATTCCCCAATTAATACCCACCACTTAGGAGCGGTAGATATCAAGTGGAAGGAGCTAAGCTTTACAGAAAGTGGATTTAAAACCAAAGACTGTAAGTAACTAGCCTGTGGCCATACAAATCAATGCTGGAAGCTGAGAATAGAAACCAGCCTTCTGACCTCCCGTCTGAGAGTCTATCCATCATTCCAGTCTCCCGGGACTTAAATACACCCTTTCCTTGAAAAACAAATGGAACCAAGCATAACCCAGCAAAAGTGTGTGTTGTTTTTGTAGTTGTCATAGTGACCCGATTTAGAATTCAAAATAAAAATTTTGATTGAGTGTGTTTTGGAGGAAGGACACTGGAGAGATAAAGATAACCCTTCCCCGAGAAAATGACCTGAGTCCTAACACTAGTATAAAAAGCCTTAGTGATTGAGTGTCAGAACTTTCAGACCGGTAAATATAATTTTCTTTTTTGGCCATTTTTTTCTTTACTCTTTTTAACAAAATAAATTTCAATAATGAAAAAATATCTTCACATAGCTTAGTGAGAATTCCATTTCAATTCCATGGTCATAATTGTAATATCAAGTTTCTTAAACTTGATGATTCAATATATAATTAGTATAGTTTATTAGGTTTCAAATAATTTCTAGCCAGAACATAATTCTGTATATCATCATCATGAACAGGCAGGCACTCTTCATTTACCTTGTTTCTAGGGTTATAGGATAGGAAAGCTTTCAAAGAGAAAATTTGTTATCAAAAAGCAGTCCCTAATTGAAAGTGCTTTACACAGTGAGAGGTTATAATTATATGTATCCTCCCAGTATCCACTTCCCCCCTTTCCTTAATAATAAGACCCCACTTCTTCATTCTAGTCTCCTTACCATCAAGTCAAATGACTCTTTGCACATGTCATTTGCAGCTAGAGGTGGCCATGTGCTTTGGCCAATGAAAGAAAACAGGAGCATTTCCTGCAATTCCCAGGAAGTGACTCTAAGTGGAGGAGGGCCACCTTCTTCCTCCCTGGATGATGGCTGTGATGGCTGGAGCTCTAGTAGCCTGTCGGGGCACTGAGATCATGAGACACATTCTAGGGCTAGCGGAGGTGTCAGCTGGACAAACCCTGTCCTGCAGATTGAGGGGAGCAAGCCCACATGTGTCACTGATGCCACTGCCTCAGGACTGCTTTTACAGGTGAGACAAATACAGTTCTATTTTGGATAAAGCACTGCTAGTTTGGGGTTTTTCTCCCATGCAGCTAAGCCCAGTCATAACTGATGCAACCTGTAAAATAGTATTCTCATTACTGATAGGATTATTCTATTAAAATCTGACTTTCCATGGCACCCTGTCTTTTTCACACCATGCTCCTTCCCAACCATATAGACAAAAAGTCCCCAGACTGGAGTTTACCAGACATTCACGCAAGCATCCCTTGAGAACATTTACTCGTGAAACCAATAAGCAGAGTCTGCAGTTCTTTTCTGCAATTTGATGACAAAGACGTATGCCCAACAAGCTAGCTGTCCAGGAAGTGTGGGGACCGCCAGCTACTTCATCAAGGTCCAATCTCCAGCCTGTGAAGCAATCTTGTCTTTTGTCTCCCGGCACCTTCATACAATTAATTTATGATCGTTACTGACCTCGGCTTTAGAACAACCACAGGGTGAGCCACCTAATGTGAGCTGGCCACATCCCGTGCACACAGACCTGATGCAATTCTTACCTGTCTCATCAGGGTCCATTTAAGTCGAGCCCACATCCTCAGACCAGCGTTAGGGGGGCCGGGCACACAGGGCAACTAGCTACGCACCTTGGCATTCAGGAGCTGACCGCTTTCGAGAAAGCAGACAATTTGTTAGCCAACCGGTTACAAAGGGACCTTAGCTTCCTGAGTAACTCTGTCAGGGAGACTGTGTCTCAGGGATGAGCTTCATCTCCTAGAGCGAGTGGGAAAACCTAAGGTGCCCACTGTAACCTGACCTCAAAGCAGCGGAGGAGGTGCTCGTGTAGGAGGAGTGGACGCTTGTCATTGATCTTTCTAGGTGCTCTTTGAGTCATGATCTCATACAAGCAACTTGCAGCACTGGATACAGAGGCACCCCAACCACTATGCACAAAAATTCAGATCTGCTGCAAAATGCAGGATGGTTTTCACTGCCGATACTGTTCCCTGTTAAGAAAATCTGAAGGCAATTAAACCTTCAGGTGTTTTTTGATATAATGAAAATGAGCAGCAAATAGCAAATATTTGCATTTCTTTTGAAATGTGAAAACTTCTCTTATTTCAGAAGCAGTCTTTTAGGGCAAAGAATATTTTATCAATGATACTACCTAAATATATAACCTGTGTGTGAACTTACACATGCATTTGAATAAAATTCTCTAGATGCTAACCATTTAAATGGCAAAGTAGGCATTTCTATATGATTCTATATTATAAATACAAATATTAACTTAAGTTATATTAATTTTACTAATATAAAGCCATAATTTAAAATCTCAGCCACTAACAACTTCTATTTAAATAGTAAGCGGTTGCTGTTCCAGTTCAATGATCAAGCTGTCTGATTTTTTAAATCTGAGAGGTTATCACTAATCATTCAGATTCATCACAATTGCGGTTGAAGGGCTTTATGAGGAGAGAGGTTAATATCTCTTTTCCTTGAAATACCCAAGTGATGTTTAATTGAATTTTTCTTTTTCTTCCACCTTGTTTTACCTGATTTAGCAAGTGGAATGTAGATTCGCTTCAGAAAAGGGTTTGCTCTCCAAATAAGGAGACCAGTGGTTTGTTGTGGGTTCAAAAATCTCCTGACTTTGGAAATGTTGCCAAATCGTACATCCTTCTAATGTGATAAATCCTAATTTCGGGGCACGCAAATTGGTTGCACCTGATTAGATGCACCTCTCAGGAATCCATCTGCTCAGGCATCACTTTAAATGTGTGTGGTTGTTTTGCGGACCTAAAAACGTTCAGGAGAAAGAGACTCTTGCTTTTGAAAAAGTCAGAGTTATCAAATGGAAAACTTCTTACCAAGGGGGAAGGTTTTTCAATCAGTACATTTCAAAGAGGAAGAGGATGATGGGTCTATTACCAGTCCTGGATGAAGAATTCTGGGGAAGCAAACACATGACTAGCAGGAAGAATTAAGGGGGCTGGAGGGAGCCCAAGGGTTGAGAGGTACTTGGCGTCGGAAAACAACAGGACGGTTGAGAAGGTCTGTGGCATCTCCAAGGGAAGGAAGGACAGTGGCTAAGGAAAAGGAAGAAAAAATATTTAGGTAAAGTAAAGCTTGTATCTGATGAGCATCATTCGGTGTATTTCGATTGTTCTTCAAGTTTGTGCTTCTCTTACTTTGTGCTCTCATTTGGCTGTGCCGCTTTTCATCAGAGCATCTGCCTTAGTGGATACATGTTTTATTTTCTTAATAAAGGAGGTTGTGAGCTCCTTGACAGATGAGCCGAGGAGATCGAACTGGTAGTTTATTCATTCACTGAGTCAACAAAATTAATTGACCAATACATATTTTTATATATATTTATTTAACTTCTGAGTGGTTTCCATGAATAGTCAATCCTCTTTGTATCACCTTGAGTAATTAATACAGTATTTTGTTGTTCTATAAAGACTTGCAAAATGTATCGAATTTTGTAGCAAGAAAAGCCACAGGTTCATATATGACCCCCTCTCACCTAAGAAGTGCTTACTGGTGGGGTTATGCAGCTCAGGTGATGATTATCCAAAATGCAGACCACATCTGTAGTGCTTCAAAGCTCACTTGCCCAGGTTTAAATCCAGGCATTGCTATTTATTAGCTGTGTGACTTTGGGAAACTTACTTGACCTCTCTGGGCCTCAGTTTCTACATCTACAAAAGAGGAATAACTGTAGACATACAAAATACAATAAGATGAGATAGAGGAACACTTGAGAATGCCAAGTTACCACCCTGTGGTTGTATTTGGGTGCAAAGCACAAAGCTTGAGACTGCCAGAAAGTTAGAGAAGAAGAAGAAACTTTCCATGCTTTGGGGGAGCTTATGATCTAACGTGGCAACAAGAAAAGATACAAAAAGTATAAGGAAAAGTGCTTCTGAATGTGCAGTGAGAGCTGTAATGTTACAGGGAGCCTGTGACAGGTGTTATTAATGACAGCTTTCCAGAGCATCGATTTCAGCTGGGTTTTAAACTAAGGCTCAGCTTCCAATGCATAACGTGAGTTGTACACATCCACAATCCTGAATCTGCAGTTCTGAAATCCATAACCTTCCCAAAACCATGATAGGAATCTTCAAATATTTTTTCTAGAAGAATTTTGAAAAACTATGTTATCCTTTCATACATTTTTATATTAATATCCAAAATGCCTTATTGTACATTTAAATAATTGCAAGGATATACTGTAATTTCTAATGTCTTCTAAGCACTGGAAATTTTAAATAAAACCTTTATATCTTCTTTTGTAAACATATCCATTGGAATCTAAATTGCAAAGTAATTTGATATCCACCATCTACTATTTTTAAACTACATGAGCAAACTCTTACAGGAGACATTTTACATCATTTATTTCACTCATTAAATTTTCATTTCCATTATACTTCTCTATAATATAAATGTGGGCTTGTACTTACATTTAATTTTCTAAACTGTCATGTGATATTTTAAATATCCTGCTCTATATTTTAAATAATTACTTGTGGATTCAGTTATCATTGCCATAATTGCCATTGAACAATGGAGCCAAAATAAAAATGTCTCACAAATTTTAATAATTATAAGAAAAACCATAGCATTTTATTGAAATGCATTCTTACTGAAATGGATAGGTTTTTTCCTTTTTCCTTTTTCTTCTTTCTTCTTTATTTTTAGTTCGTATATCCCCGGATGAATATTACTTAAAATGAAAAAGAACTTAGCATCAATTCTATTCCTATTTTTCAGTTTTATAATTTCAAGCACTTGGAAGATTCATCCACATAAATAGATGGAAATAGAGTGATATTGTTATAACAATGCCAATCAATTCTTTAAACTCTTACCATACTATACTCTGGTAATAATACTATAATTAATCATCAATAATTACTTTTAATGATCTATCAGCTGACAATTTAATTAAGTTCTCCTTCAATTGGGTTTGAAACAAAATAGAACAAAACGAAATTGGAAACCAATCTGACTTTGTTACCAAGTCATCAGTGTGGACGTCTTTCCCTATTTCTCAAGTGTGCCCTCCTGAGACAGAGCACCACAGAATGACCAAGGAATGATGAGACATCCACCTTCATTCAAAAAAAAGGCTTTTGCCCCAAAGGGCTAAAGGGCCAGGGGATTCCCTGGGTGAGAGGAAGGAGGTGAAAGCGTGATCTCTGAGGCTGTGAGTCCCTGCTCTGCCCTAGGAAAACCAGCTGAATGTTTACACTTTAGTATGCAAAGTACTGGGAGAGGACAGCTTTCTGGCCGACCAGTAAGAAGCCAAAGCATTTTGAGGAATGAATAAACGATAAGCAGGAGGTCATGTCGGGGGAGGGGTGCAGAATCAGTTAATAAGATTTATTTCCCTTTGGAAAGTTTCTCACAAATTCACATTAAAACAATAAATAGTTTACATCAGCAGAAGAATGTAAAATGAGACTTTATGCCTGGCCCCTCGCAGGAGAATAATGAATATTTCTGAATGAATAAGTGGACAAAGGGGATAATTGGAAATTCTTCTTTCCTGGGGAGTAAGTTTCTGGGTCATCATATTTAATGATTTTATGGTTTCTGAGAGACGTGTGATGTGATTTTCAGGATATTATGTTTGTCCTCAACCCCAAATCACAGGTGTAGACTGAAACTCTCCAAGTGGGCCCAGTAGTAGGAAGTGAATGTTAATTAGCAACTGTTACTTTGGGAACTAGAATACAAATTGTTTGTATAGAAAGATGAAGTCAGATTGATAATAATTCAATGCTGTTTGTAGAAGTTACCCCTTGGGTTTTGAAATAGGATTGATATAGTGTTGACATAAAAAGAAGGCCAGTGTTGAAAACATATGGACAAAAACTTACTACCCCACGAGGTATTTATGGCAGAAAAAGCTAACTATCCTCCCCAAATGGTGCTCCTTCTTCCATAATATCAAGATGTTTTTGGTAGATGATTGCCCAACTTAGGACAATATTTTCAAGGCCAACTTTATGTCAGGTCTGGCCGAGATCCAGTTCTCTCCCATGAGATGTGAGTGGAAGTGATGTATTAATAGGTCACTTTTGAGCTGGGGTACTTAAGAAGCAGATGAGCCTTCTTTATTGTCCTTTTGATGGTCTTCTGGTTAGAAACAGAAGACTTTGAGGGGTCTGTCAAAGCACCCAGGGCATAGTGAGGCCACAAGATAGAAGGCTTTAGGATCTTAGAATCACAAACAGGGGGGAAACTGCCTATTGACCAGGAATTTCTTGTTGGACTACTACATGATCAACAAAATTCCATTATATTAAACAACCAAAATCTTGGGCTTATTTGTTACAGCAGATACCATTGCCCTAATAAAAGAGAGGCACCAAAACCACTTAAATAAATTAATGGATGGTAGTTTCATGTTTTATATTCAGGGGAATATAAAGTGTTTATATTTAAGGAAACCTAAGATCTATGTGTGCATAATTTTTTTCTATTGACTTTGAGTGAATTAGAACATGCCTGTCACTATCAGGGCTCCATTCAAATATGCTAACTCTCTAAACACCTGTGATTAAAAATGTTTGACACATGCAAGTAAACTATGGATTCTAACACATCATGAATCATTCTTTGGAAAATGTTGTCACTCCAGCATGTATCAAACAAACAAACAAACAAAAGGCAGCATGTTACCTTTTGGAAGTGATTAAGAGTGAGCAGCAAAGCTGGAGCGATGGCTCGGGGTGAGATGAGAACAGTTGTTCGGGGGGAGGCATCTGTTAATTGCGTTTGGGTAGCGCTGCCTCTGGCCAGTGCGCCTGCATCCTCAATTGGCAGTGGATGGGCCTGACTGGCGGGGTCCACCACTCATCCGTCTTCATCCGGCCTTCCTTCCCAAAGGCCAAGGTTATTGATGCTCTAACAAGAACACTGACAGGCTGCATCAAACTTCTGTTTAGAGCCCACAGATCGCAGAAAGGCAACAGCTTTCCATGTAATTTATCCAAACGGCTTTGAATATGTGAGTTTTAAGGTTGATTAAAATATAAGGAATCTTTTGAAGTCTTAATATTTTTGTTTGGGGTAAAAAGAGAGGAACAGAGCAAAGAATGCCAGTCTGTCAAACCCCCTCTAAAACTAACTTATGTAAAGCAGGAGAGAAATCAAATAACGTTTGAGTCCGTTATGGTTAGACATCCCGTTCTAAAATTACGGATATTCAGCTAGCAAATCCTCTGAATTTTGCTGCATCTTTGAAGAAGTCAGTTTTGATTACTCCCTGAGAAAATCATGTGCCGCACACATTATAGTTATGTGGAGCGCAAGTAAGTTCCAATTGCTAGGATACTCCTCAATTCAAAAGCATTAAGATTCTCAGAGCATGATGATTGGAGTTAAACAACAGCGGGGCAGACCACATCATCATTTCAGTCTAAGTTTTGGTCTATAATCCAGATGTTTTCTCTAAATGCTGCCAACCCTTCATTTCTCAGATTTTTTTTAATTTCAGAATATTACGGGGGTACACACATTTTGGTTACATGATTTGCTTTTGTACAATTTTAGTCAAACAACCCAAGTGCCCATCAATATATGAGTGCATTTCTCAGATTTCTTACACTTTGGCGAAACCTTCAACCAGACTGACCAGATGCTTTCTAAGCGCAGCACGGCTTTACTGGGCTGTGCGAGTGGTCCACCAAGTAAGGAGCTGGGTCATTCCATAGTCTGTCAGCTTTCACTGTACTTATTTTGCTATAGTAACAAACAACCCTCAAATCTCTGGTTTATTTCTCACTCACATGTCATGTTATCTGTGGGTCGACTTTCTCTATCTTCATTCCAGGACGAAAGCTGAAAAAAGCCAAAGGAAAAGAGCCAGAGAGGCGAGACAAATACTCGATGGGTCTCCAAGCCTCTCTGCTCAGGTGTAGCCTGCATATCTTGGCTCACACCTGCTGGCCAAAGCAAGTCGCCTGCTCTAGTCTGAGAATGTGGGGGAGGCGAGGGATAATCCTCCTCCGGGAAGAGGGGCCGATAGTTGACAACAATAATACAAGGTGCCCCAGTGCACCCTCTTGCCCACCCCACAAATGTTCCCCTCCCTCTGCATGTAACATACACCACCCTCTTGTCGAGGAAAATACCCCCAAATCCCGTTCAGTCAGACGCCAGGGTTTTATGTGGTCTCTCCCTCTGACTGACTCCCCTTGATGAACTATGAACTTATGAACAAAAACAAAAACAAACAACAATAACGAAAGTTGTCTTTAAAGAACATTGACACAATAAACTCCCATTTGCTAAGGCCAAGAATGGGAGGGGCGCATACGTCCATCCTGTCAGTGACTCTGGGCAACAACCCCCAAGTCTCCCTACCCTGGGGTAAGATTTTTTCTTTCTTTAATCCTTTACTGGACTTATTGATTTTATAACATGGTAGAAATCTATCATACCTCCTCTCAGTGTTGTTGAAAGGCAGGTGAGTTTTTTAGTGACTGTTGCAACAATTTTTTAAAATCCTTAGTTTGACTTTGGGATGTTTCCACAGGAGGGGCTGGGTATGGTCTTTTCATGCTAATGTTGGGACCAAGACATAGCCCAAAGATCGACATATTATGTATAGCACAATTATCTGATTATGTAACCTTAAATTCCCAAGGTGAAAACTCATGAGCATTTCCACACAATGATTGATAATTTTGCCTTTTATTTTAATTTATTTCAGTCTCAAAGGCTGAAGCCATAATTTTATGGCAGGTCTCCCTTTCCATTTGTATAGTAGTGGAGATTCAGCCAGAGCCCTAAGAGGCAGATCAGGTTGGCAGACGGGGGAAAGGTGATCAGACAATGTTTAAATTCTAGACTCAAGACCGCCCAATGAAGAGGTGGCATTTTACATGGCATACTGGAGAGCGTAGAACAGGGACAGGTGAACATTCTGTATCTTTTCTCTTCTTTTTTTCCAACTTTTTTTTCTCTCTTATCTTGCTCCAGCAGGCAGCATGAGAAAGCCCAGAAGTTCAGAACCCAAATAATGAAAGAGACACTAGTGTTCCCTGCTACATGTGCTACCTGCACGTCTGTAGCACACGGTTAAGTGCTGCAGATGTGTGGGTGGAACTTTCTGAGTTGGATCATAAAGGGCAGAGATCATGCACAATGTGGGTCTCTGGGAAGGAGCCCTTTACTTGGCTTTTCCTCCATTCCCAAAGCTTCATAAACAGGCACAAGGAGAAAGATGAATTGGCATGAGTCTAATTTTATCCATAACCCTGAAATGAGATCCAAAGTTTATACTTAATTAGACTCAGGTGGTCAGCTCTGGCACTCAGGGACCCTGGGGAAGTGATGAAATCTACCCTTGGTACCTCCCTCCTATGTGCTCATGGTTGCATTTTTTCTTTGTGGAGGCTTCTTCTTTCCCAGAATCACCTACTTACCCCTCCCCCATCACTCCACAAGCACCCTGGGCCTTCCAGACATTCCATGAATTTCGCATTCCTAGGAGGAGTAAATCATCTTAAGACCAATCATCCTCTTGCTGTAACAATCAATGTAAGACCCACTTGAGAATCTTGAGTTAAAACGACACAGTGGTGTCTGATGGCTGCCTTTATAAAATCGACTTTAAAACGTTGCCTATTCTTCTACTCAGTCACTCTAACTTTTGCTGTTTTCCATTTTATACTTTAAAGGAGGCATTTCCACCCTTTTCTCTTTGCTCTATGGTCCTATGGCCAAAAGCAATAAAAGGCGGACTCGACCTCAGTGTTCAATAACATGAAGTCCTTGCAATGTTCGCATTTTAAAGAGGAAGGAGGATTATGCCACTTGGTCATTTAAGACTCACTTTCAAGAGAAGACAGATATTCTTATTTGGGGTCTCATTTCTTAGAGGCCTGGCACTGTTTTCAGGACAAAACAGATGAAAATCCTTGTCCTACGGAATTTACTTACTAGTGAAAGGAGATGGGCAATAACCACAATAAAAGTGAAGTATATATTTTGTTAGAAGGTGATACATGCTCTGGAAAAAATACAGCTTTGTAAGGGGAACTAGGCCCATGGGGACGGGGACAATTTAAATCAGACAATCAGGCAGGCATCACTGAGACGGTGGCGTGTGGACAGAGACGTGGAGGTGAAAGCGTGGAGTCGAGTCTGTCTCCGCTCTTGATGTTTGGCTGCTGATGGCTTTTAAGCCCCACCTTTCTCTCCCCTTTTCTGCCCCACATGTGGACAGGCTGATGGTGCCAGGGAGACATTCACTGCACAAGCCCAACCCCTGCTAGAAGGAGACCAGGCAGCCCGCGTAGTCACATGATGCCCGTGCTCACAAGCTTTCCATGCTTGCTTTAATGCCCTCCTGTTAACATCTTGAAATTCTCAATCACTTTCGAACCAAGGGTGTCACATTTTCATTTTGCATTGGGCCCTGCAAATTCTATAGTAGTTGTTTCTCCAAGTCCTGAAGCAGAACTCTGAGATGTTGTAATATCCAAATTCAAACCCGTCCTTTCTGATTGTTAACAAAAGTATCACTGTTTGATCTTTGAGATAATTGTGATGATAACTTCTGAGACACACTGTAAAACAATTATAGATGCACATACAGTTGTAAGAGAATCTTCAGGGAGGTCAGACACCCTTTGCCCACTTTCTTCCAATGGTAACATCTTGCATCAAAAGTATCTTTGTCCAAGGTATGAGGATAGAGCATCTTTTCTGCAACAGCTTGATAGTTTTATTTACATTTTAAATATTTAGATGAGTGGGCCTCTTTTTACTCCAGGTTTGCTCTCCAAATGTTAGGATTCAAGCCACTACCACTACTCTTTGCAGCAAAACTTCAAAAAAAAAAAAAAAACATAGTCTACTCCCCCTTCTGCACATCTCTCATCTTCTCTCAGACGTTTGCCTCACCACTCCGCAAAAGCTATCCTTGCCAAGGTCAAGGTCCTCAGTGACCTTGGTGTAGTTAGGTCCAATGGATGATCCTCTATTTAGCTGATTTCTCAGCAGCAGCGATGGAGTTGATTTCTGCTCTTCCTGGACATGTTCCTGCTCCTGGCTTCTACAAACTGAGCTTTCCTGGTTTTCTTCCTGTCTCACTGGGCACTCCTAAATTCGTTGCTGGTTTCCCCTTTCCCCCTTAATTCGGAGCCCAGTGGCTCAGTTCTTGCACTTGGCTCTTCTCACTCAAAGTTTTCATCCAGACTCATCACCCATGAACTGGGCTTTCTCAAATCTCTCTCTGGAATTTCAGACTTGTACATCTAACTGCCCGCCTGAGGAATACTTCATATCATCACTTTCACACAAACAGAATTTCATTTCTTAAACCAAGGTTAAAAGCAATAAAATATGATAAAGAGAATGACAATTACATTAAATAGTAATTACTTGACCCATTTGCCAATCATTGCTAAAAGGTTTCTGCATTTGTTTCTAGATTACATTTTATGTTATTCTTCTACTTTGAGAACTCCAGGAATAATTTGACATGCATGTTTCTTCTTCTCAAAAATGAAATATGTATTTTAAAATTGGATTTTCTGTCTTTACATTATTTCCAGTCATCTGTAGCTTTTAACATTTTGAATTAAAATACCTCACAAATCCAATCAATTATTAAATTTTGTAAGTTTCCAATTTTTTCTTTTCATGTTTCTTCTTTTAGGTTGAATCCAGCAGAAAAATGTTCATTTTTTTATGTATGAAATGTATTTCAATGTCAATACTTCAACCTGACCCTCTAAGTTGATGGCTTAGATTAGTGAGAAAGTATTATTCTAAAAATACCCAAGTAAAAATCATGCTCATGTGAGAGTGTTGTAGCTCTGCCCAGTAGCACTGCCTACATGGGGCAACCAGTAACTGGAATTTCTAATCAATCAGGAAAAAGACTTTTTCCACTAGATAGGGTAACTTAAATATAATAGAAGTATTTTAAGCCAAATAAAAGTGGTTTCTATAGAAGTAAAAAAACTGGTAAATGTTAGCACTTTGATCTGGTTTAACCTGCAACATATTTAGAAAACTCAATGTAAGGCATGATGAAATCACTAACCGGTAGAACCCAGAAAGGGATGATTGAAGACAAAGGGAAAAGAAAAGCAAAGCAAACAAAAAAGAATGCGAGACACAGGAGTCCTCCATGAAGGGGAAGAGCTAAGGGAACTCTCCAACCATGAGTAGCATCCTCCAAGCCCAAAGCCAGCTCAGTCTCTGGGCATCCTCTTTGGCACGGCTGTGAGGGGCAGCCCTGGCCATGGAGCATACAGCCAGAAGAGCGACACTTTCTCCTCTCGGCATCTCCAGATCTGTGACTGAGGACACTGGGGAAAAGAGCCCTGGAGCCAAGAAAGCCCAGCTGATGAAGACAATAGCACCATGACAATAGCACTTATTGTCCATTTTGCTGTACAGAGATAGCACATGCTCATTGTGAAAAATTTCCAAAATGAAGAAATTCATAATGAAAAATGTGATAATCACTCATCTGTGTACTGTTGGCCCCTCCATATCCATGGATGCTGGATCTGTGGATTCAACCAAATGTGGCTTAAAATATTCAAACAAATATGGATGGTTGCATCTGTACCAACCATGCACAGACTTTTTTTCTCATCATTATTCCCTAAACAATACAGTATAGCATCCGCTTACATAGAATTTATATTGTATTAGGTATTATATGTAATCTAGAGATGATTTACAGTATATGGGAGGATGTGCATAGGTTATATGCAAATATTATTATGCAACATTTTATATCTGGGACTTGAGCCTCCAGGGATTTTGGTATCTTTGGGGAGTCCCACAAGCAATCATCTATGAATACCAAGGGATGACTGTATACACTTCCAGTTGTTTTCCAATACATTCCTGTATAAATATACAAAATTAGGATTATATACCTTGCATATTGCTTTATAACCTGTGCTGCTCACCTATGTCATAACATAATTATATTATAAACAGTTTTTATAAGTATGTCATAAACAATTTTCCATGTGTTGAAATAGACCTTGAAAATAGCGTAAGATTCAGGAGGCTTCATTATAGCTCATAATGGATGGAATACAATTTACTTGATCATTCTTTTGTTGTGAGACATTTATGTTGCTACCATGTTTTTACTTCTTATAAGAGTTTCATAGTTGGCAATCTCTGTCCCCAACTTTTGTAAACCTCTTTTATTATTTCTTTAAATTAATTTGGAGTGAGATGGTATGCATGTTTTAAAATCTCTTGCTAAGTATTTTCTTTCAACATGCTTACACAAATTTACATACCCATCAGTCCCTCAGTCAGACAAATAAGAGGGCAAAATACATATTTGATTATCTTTGTCAATTTGGTAGATAAAAATAATATCCCCTTGTTATTTTAGTTTTTAATTTTTAAGCAAAATTACTTTTTATGTGTGGTGTCTATTTCATTTCTCCTTTTATGTGTTATATTTCATTCATCTTTTGTTTGGGAGTTTCTTTTTCTTAAGTGCTCATATATTTAGCATCACCCAGATGGTCTATCAATATATTGACAGTATAAAGTCCCCTTAGCTTTAGGGACCTAATCAATTATGGGAGCTCAGTGGCGCCCAGCCCACTTGTCTAGAATGAGCTCACTACAAAGCATCCTCTGAGTTATTTCTGGGAGTCCCCCAAGGAATGCCTCACGTAAGCCAACAAGCGCAGTTAGTGAGCTGCTGTGCCACCTGCTATCCTCTGTCCATCTTGCTCTGGTTCTCACTTGTCCATGCCTACTGCCAGAACGCTGTGTTGAGAAGTCACACGGCTGCCACTGATGGTCAGGGATACTCTGAGGGAGTCAATGGGGAAACTCTTCTCTTGCATGGAGAAAAAGTGGTGTTAATCCTGTAAACTCTGTGATGGCTGTCTTTAGGGTGCAAGAGTTTTCCAGGCTCCTAGAGATGGGGAGTGTGCTCTTTTCTATAATTTCATGCCATATCTGATTCCCCAGGCCTAGAAGCATCTCTCCCAGTGGCCATGAGTCTCATTTTCTCATGAGCAGTCCCCCCAGGCTCTGGTCTCTTGCTTAAGATACAGGCACACAAACTTCGACCTCCTTTTTTGGTCTTTGCTGTCTTCACACCTCCCACATGTCACCCTCCCTAGTTATTGGGCATAGCAGAGGATGTAAACTCCTTCCTGGGATTTCCATGAAAAAGTGAGTTCCTGGGGAAGGGGAGGTGGAGCCCCTGTCTGTACCTAAGAGCCTCTGGTACCCAGCTCAAATAGCCAAATATGCCCTTGTTATGCAAGCACGCTTTGTCCTTGACAAATGCTGCAAATATTGTCTTTCAGTCTGTTGCTTCCATTATAATTTATTAGGTTGAAGTGTGTAACTTAGTTTGCATCTTCGTTAATAAAATTAGGGGGCTGACTTCTCTTTATGGAAATACATTATACTAGTTATTGTGAATCTCCTCCCAATATAAAACACCTAGAAAGTCTGGATAAAAATAAACTTCTTTAAAATGCATAGCTGATTGCACAAAAAAGTAAGGAAATTCCCAAGGGCCCCAAATAAAGAGAGACTAGATAGTTACCTGGTTGCCTTGGGTGAGCTGGAGGAGTGAAGCATGCCTGTCTTGGTAACCCACAGCCATTGGGCTTGGATTTCAGCGGTCACAGGAAATAAGTCCTTGGGACATGCAAGGTGATGCGATGAAATTGCTCCCTTGCCCCATCAAAGCCAGCCCTGTTGGTCGGCTCTACCTTCAGTGAGTGGGTATGTAAAACATCCACATCATCAGCCAACAAAAGAGTTGTCTTCTCATGGGCTCTTGGGTGGAAAAACTCTTTCCTTAGAATTATAACAAGATTTTGCTGAGGGCGGTTTTAGTTTGATGGTCTTATACTTGAGATCCCCCCAAAGGAGAAAATTAACAACAACAACAACAAAATGTAGCTCTACCAGCAACTACTCCTAAATGCCCAAAATCTTATGCAAGGGACAAATTCTTAAACCAGGACATTCAGGATTTTCACAGATAAAGCTCCACAGAGCACAAACTAGCAATCCAAATTATAAATTACAAAAAGTACGATGTATCATTTGCAAGAGTCAGCAGAAAACACAAACAGTAAATTCAGTTACTAGAATAATAGGATCTGAATACAAAATTAGCATACTTGAGATGACTAATGACACAAAAGAAAGTAGAAAATAAGTTCAATATTTTACAAAAAGATTATGTAAATTATAGCAATAAAAATTATGTTCATTGAAAATAAAAACTTAATAGGCAAGTTAAAATAAGGCGTTAAACAAGATACATCCAAAATGTGAACTTTGAGCAATTATATAAAGACTCGTGAATATTTCAGATGTCAGGAAATGCTGGTCTGACTTAATCCGGTGTCATTATGTCACTGGATGCCCATTTTGGGGGAGTAGAGGGAAGGTCAGATGACAATAAAGGATCAGGTGGCCTTAAAAGTTTGAATGAGGAATTTCCCAGGAGTTCCTTGCTGGCAGGTACACCAATAGTCTAGGTAAGATGGTTTAGAGGTAAACAGTATGTCCACACTTCAATTACATCTTTACAGTAATTGTAGGTAGTTTTCTAGGTATGCTGAACATTGAAAATGTGTAGCACTGCAGCAGAGACTGCTCGTGTTTGGCAATCTGGACTTCCTCTACTTCTATAGTAATAAAAACCCTTGTCTGGGCACTATGCCATCCTAAAAAATAAGTTTATTCTTGAGATTAAATTCTGAATAACGGGATTGAACAGAAGTGATGTGCGAAGCCTCCAACTTGTGCCTTAACAGGCAAGGGAATACCTACCATCTGTCTGCCTTCCTATTGGCCAGAATCAGATATTGCGGTGAGAAATATTGGGCCACGAACACCGGAAAATATCAAGGTATGGCAAAACAATGAAGAAGAAGGAAGCTGGGTGCCTGATGACCTTGTAGGGCACAGTCACCAGTCTAGATATTTACGTGAGAAAGAAATAAACTTTTGTGCTTGGGCCACCGTAAATTTGGGTCATTATCGTACACAGCTGAATGTATATGGCAGAATTTGGTCCATGGAAGTAGAATGTTGCACGTTGCATTCATTAGAACCCAGCTGGCAGGGTTGATGTCATTGGCTTAGAGGAAGCCTTTGCACAGTGAGCAGCAAAGACACAGATTCCGGTGGGTAGAAAGCTGGTGACACTTTGACCCTTGTTATGCACTTGCTGAGACAAAGCACTTGAGGACATTTGCATCTGCAGTACCTTGGGATATAGAACACTTGCCAGGACTAATGTTAGGGGAAACGATCAGATTTAGATGTTGATGTGTTCTGGCCGATACGTGACACTTTGAGCAAAGTCCCCCTGAGAGGCATATTTAGGCTAGAGCCAGCCACACGTCAAACAAGAATGGAAGGGAACAGAGCTCTGCTAAGTTCTCTCTGGAGGAACTTACAGCCCACATAGTCAACTTGAGTGGACTGAGTCCTTTGCAAGTCCCCACGTCAAACTGGAACAGTGTAAAGGGGTGGCTCAGAGTAGACTGCAAGGCCAGGAGACAGGACTGTGTAATCCTGTTTCTCTCACTCTTCTCAGAGGAGGAGTTTTCTGCCAGACAATGAGAGATCAGAATAGGGAATTTCCTCCCCACCAAGACTACGTTCCTGACACTCTCAAAGGAGTCACCATTAATTTGAGAGGACTTTTGGCAGCATGCAGAGGCCAGGAAAGAAAAATGCTGAATTTTCAGGTTTAAAGAGCAGTTGCCTACTAGAAAGTGTGTTGGGGGAAATTTTGTTGCCAAAGAAGCCCCAGGACACATGACTGGTGACTCCTGCTCCCCTGCTGGGGGTGAGTGGCAGAGGCCTTGCATGCCCCACCTGAACCATAAAGGCCACTGGGCTCCTGGGCCAGAGCAAGGCATTCCCAGCATGTCTCCTTCCAGAGAGCTCCTCCAGCGGCTACCAGAGGGAGCGACCCAGGAGCTGACCCACTCCCAAAATGGGGGCTCTTAGGAAGGATTCATTTGCTAGAGAGGGCACTTCACTGCTATTTGTCTTCCACGAGGAGGTTTTTATTTTAACTGAGGTTTTCGTTCCTACTCCACCATTGTATATTGGATTCGACAGGCAGATAGAAAACTTGTCTTTTAGTTTATGGTCACTAGACTGAGAGGAGCAAGCCAGGCCCTGGTGGAGAACACTGTATCATGCGGAGATCATAAAGCAGTGGCGATAGGAGACAGGGCTTGTCTCTCCGGGAGGGCGTACATGAGTTTATCTGGGAAGGGTGGGCACGGATATTGGATGGCCAGAGGGACAACTAAGGCAGAACCCTCTCGTTGACCACTGTTTCTTCTACAGAACATAACGCCATATGCTCTATTTAGCTGGTGTGTGACAACTGGAACCTATGTCTGACCATGTGAGTTCTGGCCAAGGTAATGTGTGTGCAGTACCAGGTTATATTCCCACCGGGAACGGGACACACTCCCCTTCCTGTTCTTCCTGCCTTCCTTCCTGGCTGGAATTTTCAGGCTGATGATTAACCACGTTGGACCATGAAGATGTGGGCAGCCCACTAGCAAAGGCAGAGCCACAGATGGACGGAGCCAGGCCTCTGGGGATTTTTCAAATTGTTACACCCCAACAGCTCTAGTTTTCTTTCTCTCTGTCTCTCTTTCTCATGCGTGCGCACGCACACACATGTGCACACACACACATGTGCGCACACACACTTCTACACTGGAAGGTAAAGCGGTGAGGGATAAAGTAGAGCCCCTTTCCTATAAGGAATTAATGGGGACAGTGGGAGGCCTTGCTTATGCGCAGGGGACCAGGCCTCAGATGCGGTTCTGTCCCCAGCTGGCTCTGTGACCCGGGCAGGACATGTAACCACTTCAGCCTCACAGTGTCCTCATCTGTATGTGAGGTTTAGGATCAACGATCTTGAAAATCCCTTCTAGCTCTCAAGTCCTATCTTGACGTTAACCAAGTAATATTAATTTTGCAGTTTCATAATCTGCAATTATACATTCTCGTCTTCAACTCCATCTGCTTGCTGACCTCGGGAACGCAAGCCATTAAACTCAGAATCAAAATGCTTAGAAGTCAAGTTTGCCTTTTCGTTGTGAACTAAAATTAAAGTGCCCAGAGTGCTTTGTCAGTTCCAGTTAACATGTGGATGCAGGAAAGCCCTGACGCCAGTGTAGGGAAGGCCTGAGCCGTCTTTTTACACTGTTGTGGGGTTCACTTTTTCTCAGAATTAGGAAAAAAGAAAAGTCCTGCTTGGAGACCGAATGAAGTTTTCTTTTTCTAATTCAAAATAGTTTGGGGGATTTTTAATTTCCCGCCTGTTTTTCTAAATAAAGCAAGCCACTGGGCCCTGATGCCTTTCTAGTTCAGCACTGAGATTTGGAAATTGCCCTTTGCCTTGCGTCTGGCTTGTCACCCCAAGGGGGAAATCAGTTCAGGGACGCATCCTCCGCTTGAGTTATTTCTAGATACGTCCGGTCAGCCTGGTCCCAATCTCTTAACTTTAAGATCTGTTTTTGCCTGCACTGGTAGTCCAGTCTGTGAATTCCCATAACCTACAACTTCTCAGTCCCTGGTCTCTAAGGAACAATATCTTGACAGGCAAGGGCTTCTTCCTACGTAGAATCATAACTCCGGGTAGGCTACATTTAATGTGACTTGGGGCCGGGCGCGGTGGCTCACGCCTGTAATCCTAGCACTCTGGGAGGCCGAGGCGGGTGGATTGTTTGAGCTCAAGAGTTCGAGACCAGCCTGAGCAAGAGTGAGACCCCGCCTCTACTAAAATCAGAAAGAAATTAATTGGACAACTCAAACTATATAGAAAAAATTAGCCGGGCATGGTGGCGCATGCCTGTAGTCCCAGCTACTTGG
>RJWJ010019896.1:0-29723 GCA_004363605.1 Indri indri | reverse complement strand
GCTAATTTTTTCTATTTTTAGTTGCCCAGCTAATTTCTTTCTATTTTTTTAGTAGAGACAGGGTCTCGCTCTTGCTCAGGCTGGTCTTGAACTCCTGAGCTCAAACGATCCGCCCACCTCGGCTTCCCAGAGTGCTAGTATTACAGGTGAGAGCCACCAGGCCCAGCCAACATTTTTTTTAAGTGTAACAGATTGTGTAAAAATATTTCCTTCCTAAACAGCATTACCTTATACAAAGTTTAATAAATAATTTATACTTTGATCCAAAAGATAAAGGCTTTAAGTTTTTAAAATATGGCATCATTATGTTTCAAAGAACTATTTCTATTCTCTACTGAAGTAGAACAATTTACGTGCACTTTTACAATGAAAATACCCACTGGCATATTTGAGATTATTGCCTTTCCAATCAGAAATGCTGCTATTTAGCAAATTAGCCTGTCCGAAAAACAGCCAAAAAGGGGAAGGAAACAAAAATGTTGCCAAGCTGACAAAATACATGAATTGAAACTCATTCTTCATTATTTAGAATGTTCTTATGCACTTAATGTTTGAAGTTTTATAATTTACACGATTCCAACAAGTTTGGGTTGTGATTCCCAAGGTCACAGCATATAAGGAAGAGAAATTAAGACGGTAATAGCAGCTGTAATTTTCTAAGCACTTATTAAGCACTATACATGGAGATACTGGTATCTCCATGTATATAGTGGAGGGAGTGTCTGTACTAAGTAACTATACTAAAAGCTGTGTAGGAATTCAAAAAAGACCAACAAATGACTTGACTCCACGATCAAGAATCTACAAACCTTATGTCCAAGGGTATCACTGTTTCAATACAGTATGGTAACCAACATTTAAAAAGACAACTCCTTGAGACTTCAAACAAAACTTTAAAAAATTTTTAACTTTAACATCATATACTTTTTAAATAAAGAGTATGGTCAATGGAATTTAAAAACCTGGAGTTGAGGAACCATCACCTATATCAATTACCCTAGGCAGTATTAATCTCCCTCATACTCAGTTTCTGCAAATGTAAAATGGGAATACTATGGTGAGAATCAAGATATGTAAATAAACACAGCACAACTCATTAGTACAGTAGTCATTGAAATACTCTGAAAAATTGACTACCCAGATAATTTGCTCTTTGAGATAAACAATTTTATTGCTTTTTAAATTTTATTACTTTTTAGATGTTTAGATGTTCCTCTAGTTAATAAATACATAAAGGAGATAATGCCAAGATGCATTCAAGTGCATAGTAAACGCTCTCAAATTTAATTACGAATCACCTCTTTGACTACGTAAGTCCAATTTATTCTTCAATCTCAATTTAGACAGTATCTTCTCTGTAAAGCCTTCCCATACTCCACTTGCATATCTAATGGACACTTCAGTCTGCCATGTCCAAAACCAAAATCCTGATACTCTGTCCCAATCCCAAACCTGCTCGACCTGAAAACCTTTCCCATTACATGGCAGATGGCAACACCATCCTTCCAATTACCCCAAAACCTCAAAGTCATCTTTCTCCTCTTTTTCTCATATCTCACATATCCAGTCCATCGGGAAATCTTTTTGGTACCTTAAAAACATCCAGAATTTAACTGCTACCAGGCCACTACCTTCTCTCTCTTAGATTACTCTAAGAGCCTTCTAACTGGTGGTCCATGCCTCCCTACAGTCTATTTTCAACATAGCAACTGAAATGATCCTTTAAAAATGTAAGCGAGGGGGCTGGGTGCAGTGACTCAATGCCTGTAAATCTAGTACTTTGGGAGGCCGAGGCAGGATTGCTTGAGCTCAGGAGTTCAAGACCAGCCTGAGCAAGAGTGAAACCCCATCTCTACTAAAAATAGAAAAATTAGTCGGGTGTCGTGGCACGTGCCTGTAGTCTCAGCTACTTAGGAGGCTGAGGCAGTAGGATGGCTTGAGCCCAGGAGTCTGAGGTTGCAATGAGCTATGATGATGCCACTGCACTCTAGCCCTGGTGACAGAGCAAGACCTTGTCTAAAAAACAAAAAAAACCAAAAAACAAAGAAACAAATGAGATCTACTGAAAGCCCTGCTATGGCTCATCAAAGTCCCTACAGTAGTCTGTGAGGCCCTACATGAATGACCCTCCCACCCATGACTTTTGACAATACCTCCTTCTACTCTCCCTCTTCCTCTACTCCAATCACAATGGCCTCCGTTCATTTCCCTGAACACACCAGGCATACTCTTCCCTCATGCCCCTTTCCTGGAAGACTCTTCCCAAATGTGTCCACATAGCTAACTTCCTTGGTCTTTGCTAAATTATCACCTTTTCTGTGAGTCCTTCTTCAGCCCCTGAACCCCATTGCCACTATATCCTTCTCATCTTGCTCCTTTTTCTTTCCTTCATAACACTTATCATCTTCTAACATGCTCTGTACTTTATGTTTATCTCCACTACTACTACAATATATGTTCCACAAAGGCAGAAACTTTTGAAAGTTTTATTTACTGATATTTCCCATGTACTAGAACAGCACACAACAAATTCAAATTAAATATGTAAATAAAACAATACATTAGATATCTCTCCTATGCTTATCTCTATTGTCTGAGTTACCACATTGTATTACAACAGCCTGTTAATTTTCTGCCTCTTCCATCAGACACTAAAGTTTCTTGAGACAAGGGATTTTATTTTGCTTTCTAATGTCATTGCCTGTACTTCCTTAAAGTGCCTGACACTTAGCAGGCACTCTGTAATATTTGATAAATTGATGAAAAAATAAAACCATCTAAATCAAAGGTGTAAGCACCTTTAATATCTCCAAAATACAAACACAATGCTTATGGTATGACACTGGAGACTGAGTTCTGTATTCTGTTAGTGTTTTCAGTCTGGCTCTGGCACTTACTGGCTAAAGGACCTTGATCAAATTATGTAAATTCTCTATGACTATTTCCTTATCAATAAAAATGGAAATAATAATGGTACCAGTACCTCATGTGATAATCATAAATTTTAAATGACAAAATTAGCACAGAGGTTTGCACATAGTAAGTATTCAATAAGTGACATCTATTACTTGTCATAATAAATTAAGAGGCACTTTTATAATTCTTACTTTGATAACTTGACTAAGCTAGAAAATTCTCTAAACATAATCTTTAGAATCTCCTTAGAAATTTTTATATTAAAAATTACTGAGTTACCTAAAATAACCCTGATAAGCATTTTGCAAAATTACCTTAATTCTCTCAACAAAAATGGGATTCCATTTACATTATCCTGAATATTTTTAAATATTTCTAGAAGTTAGGTTCTATAACCTTCTTCAGTAACTGCTTTCAATTTTTAATGTTATGTTTTCTTTTATATAACCAAAATGCCTATTACTAGAGTTTAAAAATTAAACGTCTACTATATTTAGATCTATACTTACATACCCATAATATAAACACACATCCTTTCCTTCACTCTGAACAATTTCATTTTCATAAATAAGACTTTTGAGAAAAAGCTAAATAATTTTAAGTATATTAGTGACTCTTCACTAAATCACCTTTAAGCTTTTTACTTCTCATTTTAGTCATGTATCCAATAATGTGTATATTTCTGTGGTAATGTCATATAAAGGATTGAGAAAAACTAAGAGTTCTGTTCAAATCAAAAGGCCAATGTATTGGTGTTTATTTTAAAGCTATAAATTTTTTCTATTATTTCTATTGTGACTGCTGTTTTTCTATCTGCAGAGTCAGTTCTCCATTTTATAAAATACTTGTGAAATTCATTTTCTTTATAGTTTGTACTATCACAAAGAAATAAACAAATGTACACATTTTACCTAAGCACTCATCAGGGTAGTAGACAAGAAAATTGAGGTAAGCAGTTTAAATGATTGTCCCAAGACCACAGATGGAGTGACTGCCAGTTGGAGGATTAAAACTAAGAAGCTCATTATTCCCTTCTTATATTCTGAATACTTAACATTGTTTTTATATCATAAGGATCTCTTAACTATTTAAGAACAATAATTTAATAATTAAAACAATTATCAACATATTTTGACAATATATAATAGAATTATGAAATGTATTAAATCAAAATAGGAGTTTATCCAAGTAGTCTTTCTAAAAAATTAATCTGATTTGCTACATAAGTTATTTTTAAAATTTTGCTTAAAGTACCAAGTAGCACCTTAATATACTTTATTATTTCAGTGTCTTTTAACAAAGCTAATTTCTTCAACCAAAATCTACAGTAAGCATATGAGATGGTTGGATTTAAAATACCAAACAGAAATACTTTTTCATTTACAAAAAAATCCTCCAAACTTAAAACAGTAGTTTCTACTCAAATTGTAAACTTCAACTTCAGAATATATTCATAAGAGATATATTTATGAAAATACAATGATAAAAAGTAAAGAAAACACCAAATACTCTCACATTTGCAGGAGAATAAGACATACAGTATAACATTAACAGCTTACTGTGGAGAGTGGGTTTAATCAGGAAGTAGCCATTATCCTTTCGATTCAGAGCAGTGACAGCACTCCAAAACAACAAGCCGTGATATTTTTCAGTTAAAAGGCATGAAAGAATACCTACTATTGTGTCCTAGCTTTGCTGACCCCAAAGGTCAGCATATGTCTTTTATCAAAAGCTATCATGAAAACATAATCCAAGTAAGCATTTATAATGCTCTATTTGTTGAAACACCTAAAATCTACCTAACACAACCTCTCTCTCTGTTACTCACAAAACATGGCTGTCTTATTCAGAGATTAGCAATTATTGTAATGAGATACTGTCGGAGAGGGTCAAATAGTACTTCCTGCAGTTTACACATCTTGATTTCCTGGTAAACAAACTGAAAGGCAGGTGGAGCACTTAGATCACCAGTAAACGTGAATGCTCACGTGATAAAACTAAGCCAGGTAAGGTTGATGTTTCAAGTAATCGTTCTTTTCTTCATTTTATTAACGTCAAAACAGACAATAAAGAGAAGAGTGCTGTCTTATTTTCTTCCTTTTCAAAGGAGAGTTTATTCCTTAGAAGCATAAACTCACAGTTTACAATAAGAAATGCTTGAAAACTAACAGTTTAAGCAGGTTTCAAAAGTTAGTTCTGCAAATAAATTATGAAAAGAAGACAATGCTAACAAGATTTTAAAAAACAAGTAAGAAACCTGCTAAATATAAAGAAAAGTCTTTAAATTTCAGTTGCTTCAAGAAAGTAGATAAATTTCTGAGTTATAAAATATCAAAATTAAAATAGTCAAAGCATAGTCTATTTTTACTATGACTTCCTGCAAAATAAGACTGCTTTATAATTTAAGTGGCAGCCTTCAAAAAAATACTAAATCACATAAATCAAAAAGTTTACGTAACTTGAAGCTACTCCCTACCTCATTTTAAACTCATACTTCAAAAAGAAAACAAAATATTTGCTTGTGAGCGCTTTAGAAAAAAACATTGTTAGCTTGAAAACTAGGTTTCTTTGTCCTTAGTTTTCATCCAAATTTCTGGGGTTTTTCGCTCTCTGCAATTTCTAATATAGTTTAATGAAGGTTGATTTAAATTAACCGTGAGTATAGAAGAAACAAAAAAAAAACACCCAGCTCCAACAAAATGAGAAACCAATTCAGTATTTTAAAAATATGCAGGTGATTTTTAAAATCTGCAAAATTTTCATTTATCTTAAAAATTCTGTGTTTACTAAGGCCATGCATCTATGTCCTAACATTTATAAACATAGTAAGCTTTAATTTTTTTTTTTTTTTTGAGACAGAGTCTCACTCTGTCACCCTGGGTAGAGTGCAGTGGTGCCATCATAGCTCACTGCAACTTCAAACTCCTGGGCTCAAGAGATACTCCCGCCTCAGCCTCCTGGGTAGCTGGGACTACAGGTGTGCACAACCACACCTGGCTAATTTTTTCTATTCTTGGTAGAGATGGGGTCTGTCTCTTGCTCACCAACTCCTAAGCTCAAGCGATCCTCCGCCTCAGCCTCCCACAGTGCTAGGATTACAGGTGTGAGCCATGGAGCCTGGCCATAAGCTTTAATTTTAATGCAAAGAGCTCTTACAGACCTTTTTTCACAACAATATAATCATGTCAAGACATTAAAAGTATACTACTTAAATTAGGTTTGTATTTACTTAGTTTGCAAAATAAAGTTCTAATGTACTAAAATAGAAAACACAATGAAACAGAATGATGATAAAATCAATAAAAACAAAAGAATACCCAAAAAGATAAGACCCTGCCAAGGGTTCGGAATCTCAGAACAGGTCTCCTTATGTACACCTAATGTGTCATTTTGAAGGAATATGTATTCAGTATTGAACTACATTAATGCAATTCTCTAACATCACTAATCACTACCTTTTTACTACAATGACACATGAAATAGACAACAAATTTTCAAAAAACTGTGACTACAGACTTAACAGTTCCAGCTGAATTTCTTGGTCAAATTAAATAACTTAAATATCCTATAGTCGCCTGGAATGCAAAAACATAGTCCTAGTTCCTTTATAGAAAATTTAAGGTGTAATTCCTACTACACATGTAGCTTTGACTATATAATTCATATACCAAAATAAAACAATTTTAAATTAGAAAATTATTATTTTGGCCGGGCACGGTGGCTCACACCTGTAATTCTAGCACTCTGTGAGGCCGAGGAGGGACTATTGCTTGAGGTCAGGAGTTTAAGACCAGCCTGAGCAAGAGTGAGAAACCACCCCCCTCTCTTCCACCATCTCCAGTAAAAACAGAAAAAATTAGCAGGACGTGGTGGCGTGCGCCTGTAGTCCCAGCGACTCCGGAGGCTGAGTCAGGAGGAACACTTAAACCCCGGAGTCTGAGGTTGCTGTGAGCGAGGATGATGCCACGGCAATCTAGCCCGGGCAAAACAGAGACAGACTCTGTCTCAAATGTCTCAAAAAAGAAAGAAAGAAAGAAAGAAAGAAAGAAACCACAAAGATTAATCCTCTAAGACTTAAGAAATACATTAAAATGAAGTGGGAAGGCAGAAGGGACAAGAGGAGGAAGAAATGCTCCTAATTTTACTTGGTTGCCTTCAGCTGTAACAAATAAGTATTACATGGTTATTTATACCTCATCTTATTCCAGCATAATTTAAGATGATTTACACAACTACAAATAGTAGAACAGAATGCTTTTAAAATCAATACAAACGATGGGACTATAAGAGGAAGCCAGAAAGATGAAACACAAATTAAAGGTGGAACACAGAAACACTTATTAGAAGGTCTCACCCAAGTCTATGATGTGGGCGGTTCAACTCTGAGCTTCCTAGCAATCAAAGTAAAGTGGGTAACAAGATCAAATTACAAAATTCTCATTCTCCATATGATGTATTTTTGCTTTTCCTTGTACTCAGAATTGAGAGAAGTTTTTACAATACTATGCGATAATGTAACATTGGACTATACAATAGTTTCCTCAACAGCATCTTTACAGCAATTAAAATAACAAATTTCACATGGAAGTTTCTTTCACTTCCTCAGCACATGCTAGAGTGAAAACACAATGAAAGGTTACCTAAAAAATAATCCATCTTGCTAGGAAGTCTTCTGCAATTTATCTAACCTGGGTCTTTAAAGATACACTAACAATCCCCAGGATCTTTTGTTAAATGCACAAGTCCATTTTTATATTCCAAATTCAGATTCCATTTTCTAAATTCAGGTTCTTATTCTAGATGAGTACATAAAATGGGCACGCAGAGATAACTGTGGTTTTAGATCAGGTAAAAGAGAAGTCACTGGTAGGTAGGTCCAGATAATTAAAAGGAACTTCTCTTTTTAACTTAAAAGAGTTCCTCTTTTCACTGGTGACCATCTACGATCCTACCTAATTCAATAGCTGGCAGTCCAATCTGTGATGATTTTTATTCCTCCTCAGTTTGGTATTTCAAAGTATAGCGAGAAATCTGACTCTGTCTTTGCATTCATTCTGTACCAATTTAGATTCATGTTTGCATACTTTCGGAGCGTGTACTTTTTATTTAATGACCTAATATGTTATTGGTGAGACAGTAAACTTAATATAAAAAGAATTTCCAATCTCCCAAAAAAAAAAAAAAAAAAAAAGAAAGAAACAAGATCCACCAATGATGCTACCATGGTATAGTATCAGGACCTAACACTATTAAAATTTAACAATGATACACTCTGCTTTTCATGTGAGGTAAATAGTAGTGTTCATATCTTCATTTCAGTGGGTTGGTCTCCTCTCGCTGTCCCAAAGATGCTAAGTTTATGTCCTCCTACCTCCCAGATTATGCTTATGTGGCTTCCCATTGCTTCCTCCACCTTATTATTGGTTTAGGTCTCATCACTTCCAGGATGCCCCTTTCTCAGACCCTGACTATTTGGGCTCATAAAATCTTTTTTTTCTTCATAATTTAGCTCTATATTACTCTATAAATTATTTTGGGGATCTCCCTTACTAGATCTTGAAATTCCTTCTTTTATATTACCCACTGTGAATAACAAAATACTCGACATGTAGCAAACACTCTAAGTACAAATTAACTTATTATGAGTTATTAATAAGCAGCTGTATATATTTATAATAGTGCATATTTGTTCAACAAAGCTGAGATATTTATTAAAATTGCATCAAGTGAACCAGAAGACCAATTTTTACAATACAGATAGTTTCTGCATGGTATACAATCAACCCATATTTAATCAAACCTTGGGCTTTTCTACATTCAAGCTTGTCAAAAGAATTTCAGTTGTGAGGACAACTTTTGAAAACACTACCAAAAACCAAATAGATTTTGTAAACTATTGTCAAATCTCAAAATGACTAAAATTAAATAACAATTGTGTCCAATACAATTTGATCCATATTTGAACTCATTACATAAGAATCATGCAGACTATTACTTTAATATCATTAAATGAATTCTTCCAATGTGTAGCCACTGAAATTTATTTGTAAATTTGTAAATTTCCTATTTTACAAAAGCTCAAATCTCAGTAATATCAACATAACAATTTTTGCTATTGCAAAAGGTAGTAGTCTTTAGATTTGGCATTATACATACATTTCCTTAACATATTTTCTTGTAATAAAAAAAGCCACTCCTAACATTTAAAAATATGTTAGAAAGCATATGCTTAAGTACTTCGTATTAATTATCAGCTTAAACCAATCAAGATTAATTCTGTTCACTAAAAAAGTTATAGTATAATTAATGTGTTTACATTATTAACCGCCTTATATTTGTTTACTTCAGAGAACAAAAGTAGGAAACATATTCATAATATAAATTTAAAAGGCTTTGGAACAAATTTAACAACAAAAGAAAAGAATACAATTCAATTTTCTTTCTTTTCCTTAAAAACAAAATGGACCGATTAAACCAAAGACAGACACAAATGTGTGTATTTTCACTTACTGCAACATAATAGATACATGGAGCCTGTGAGACTACAATATTCATTTTGCTGCAGAAGAACAGACATTGCATAACACTGAGATTTGCTAATGAAATCAACCATCAACCTGAAATACATATGTATTAAACCAAGACCCCAGTGTCATTTTCTTTTTGCATCGTTTGTTCTTTCTTTCATTTTTTCTCGACCTTTTCAGTATTTTTGTCCTTTAGATTTTAGGACTTACGGATGAAGCAAAATCAAGACTCATATTACTGAGTATTGCTTTTTATTTATCATATTTATTTTTAATGTAAATTCCAATTGTTTTGCTTCTATCAGCACTATTAATGTGCCTTAAAAAAAAAAAAAAAAGAAGGAAATCAATTGATGCTACCAGAAGAAACAAAGGAGGTTTTACTTCTACAGAAAATTGTTGGATCAGGTCCGAAAATTTTTTTTATCAACATTTGACATAAATTCCTTATGAAAACTTTAATTGCAAGGTGAGTGCTTACTTATTTAATAAGAAATAAAATAATAATAATAAATATATTTTAAAGTCACTTTTGTAATAATATAATTTCTTCAGCAATTTCTACTACTGACAATTATTAAATGAGATAATGTAGGGCTAATATAACTATCAATATGAAAATTAATGTTTTTAGATAAAATCATAATTTTTCCCACAAAATGTTTTACTATCTTGGTCTGCAAATATTGATTGCCAATTTCTATTTATTAACAATAAGTAATTCTGCCAGAGAAGCATGGGATGTTTGGGGGGAAAAAAAGTAATTCTGAGAATTTTCCTAAAGATTTATGATTTAGTTATGATTGTCTAAAAAAGCACAAGACTGTGAAAGTATTTGATGTTATTAATACATATCTTAAAGTAAACCATTAATGTCTCCCCAGAATTGATTTATATCCATTGAGTATAAGCTATTTAACTAAATAGCTATCTATCCTATTGGTTGTCCATTTACTTCAATTAGGTTTTCAATTCACCTGTGCTACAGATAAAATTAACAGCCTAACCTCTGTGGAATATAATTGCTACTAATTCATGATAATAACAGCTTTTAAAAAAAACAGTTTTTATACCAACTAAAACAGCCAAAGTCAAACAGAAAATTGTTTCCTATTTTTGTTTTTATACCACCTTAATGTCTAACATCAAATAGTATCCTGCAAAAATAACAAAAGGCAATATGAATTACATTCCTGTTAGAAAAGTAAATAAAATAATTAGATACTCCTTATTAAACTTAAACTCTCTGAAAGTTGCCACAGTCTAATAGTTGTCAAGGCTATTTTAAAAACCTTGAAGGATGATTTTAAGCAAAGAACCACATAATCACAGAGCAACCAATCATTCATCCATAGACAATATATTTCCCTTAAAAAATCCAGAAATTTCTATTAAAATGACAAAATATAAATCAGACTGCAGAGAAATAGTTTAAACAAATATCTATGCAAAACCAAAAGCCTACTTTCACTAGGGAAAAAAAATATAAACCTAAAATGGTGATAGGCTTTGGAAGGTCTTCTAGCTCCTTACTACTCCAAGTGTGGTCCACAGACCAGCAACATAGAAATTATTGTTATAATAGAAATGCAGAATTTCAGGCCCTAGCCCAGACCTACTCAATCAGAATCTTTTGCACATTAAAGAAGCCCCGATCTAGAAAATTCTTCAGTGTACCTCACAATCTATATCCCAATTCCAGTCACTTCCAATATGCTAACAACCACCAAAAATTCATATTAAAAGAATACTCACAGAATAAAAAACTTATTTGTCATACCCAAAGTCCATTGCCTAGCTTTTGCTTAATCATCTGAAGTCTCAATAATATGGACTACTAATTTGAAATTTGTGGTAATACAAGGAATAAGTGGGCAGAAAGAATATGTTTTTGTAAGACTATGGAAAATATTAAATAGACAGATAAAACTGAAGTATTTACAATCTCTTAGCAATGATTTAAAATTATTTCAGGCCAGGCGTGGTGGCTCACGCCTGTAATCCTAGCACTCTGGGAGGCCGAAGCGGGTGGATCGCTCAAGGTCAGGAGTTCAAGACCAGCCTGAGCAAGAGTGAGACCCCCGTCTCTACTAAAAAATAGAAAGAAATGATCTGGACAACTAAATATATATACATAGAAAAAGTCAGCCGGGGCATGGTGGCACATGCCTGTAAGTCCCAGCTACTCGGGAGGCTGAGGCAGTAGGATCACTTGAGTCCAGGAGTTTGAGGTTGCTGTGAGCTAGGCTGACGCCACGGCACTTTAGCCCGGGCAACAGAGTGAGACTCTGTCTCAAAAAAAAAAAAAACATTATTTCAGCAGAAGAGTCCTTTCTTCAAATAAAATTTGTGAAGAAGCCCAGTACAGTAGGTAGAAAACAAGCAAAGAGCTGTTTTTGAGGTAGGGAAGGCACCCAGCAGCTACCAAGGGATCTCAACAGAATCAGTTAATATGGTTCCACAGAGTACACTCTAACTTGAGAAAAAGGAATTGCTTAAGAGTCTAAAAAAGTTCAAAAAAGCTGTTATACTTATCAGCAAATCAATTTTACTATTCATCAAAGCAAGTCCTGTAGTGTTTTAAATTCAGAACACTATATTAAAATTATGTAATCACTTGTTTCTAATTCAAATTGATTTTTTCCTAAATAGATCCAATTAAAGCTAGATACAATTAATATAATGATATTTTCAATTAAATTATTTTAATTCATAGCAGGCCTATCATATACAAGGTATTATTTAAGTGCTATAAGAATAATATAGATAAATTGACAATTACTTATTATCTTGAAAGGATAAGATAAATACATGATAGCTAGGTGCAGTGGCATGTGCCTGTAGTTCCAGCTACTTGGGAGGCTGAGGTGGGAGGATTGCTCGAGCCCAGGAGTTTGAAAGTTTGAGCCCAGCCTGGGCAACATAGTGAGACCCTGTCTATCAATTAAAAAAAAGAAAAATACATGGCACATACTAAGTATCATAAGAGCATTATGAATAAAGTACTATGGGAGCAAAATTAACTGAGGATGTCAGAAAAAAACTTCATGAACAGACAACATCTGATGTAGGCCTCGAAAAGTGTGTAGGGCTTTCAATGGCAAAAATGATGAGGTGGGAGAACTAGGAAAAGAGGCATCACAAATGAAGGGAAAACATAAGCTAAGGACCAGAAAGCTGATAAACATTGGATGTATTCTGAGAATAGCTTGAGATGGCTTACGAGCTCCCTGATAACAGGAATCATGTATTTATTTTATACATCTTATTTTATAGCAGTAGCAGCTATAAAACTCAAGTGTTAATATATACGTTCAGCATCTCTAATTGCAAAAAATGCAAAATCTGAAATGTTCCAAGATCCAAAACTTTTTTGAGTACCTACATGACACCACAAGTGGAAAATTCCACACCTAACCTAATGTGATGGGTCACACAAAATTATTAAAAACATAGTATAAACTTACCCTCATGTTATGTGTATAAAATATATATGAAACAAAGAAATTTCATGTTTAGATATCCCCAAGATATCTCATTATGTACATGCAAACATTCAAATATCTGAAATATCTGAAATTCAAAACACTTCTGGTCCCGAGCATTTCAGATAAGAGATACTCAAACCTGTACTGCATAATATGAGTCTGTAAAATACCTACTGTTTGAATGAATGAATGAATCACTAAAGTAATGTAGTTTGGCTAGCACATAGGACATATGTAGAAAATAGTGGGAGGGATATTTGGCAGAAAAGGTAGTTTAAGACCTTATTGGAAATAATCTTAAATACCATATTATGGGTTTAACTCTGCAAACAATGGCAAACTACTCACATTAGAAATACTGATCTAGCAGTTTTATAGCCAGGAATGGTGGCTCATGCCTGTAATCCTAGCACTTTGGGAGGCTGAGGCAAGAAGATTGCTTGAGCTCAGGAGTTCAAGACTAGCCTGAGCAAGAACGAGACCCCATCTCTACAAAAAATAGAAAAATTAGCCGGGCATGGGTGCACGTGCCTGTAGTCCCAGCTACTCTGGAGGCTGAGGCAGGAGGATCACTGGAGCCCAGGAGTTTGAGGTTGCAGTGAACTATGATGAAGCCACTGGGCTCTAGCCCACACACAGAGCAAGACCCTGTCTCAAAAAAAGAAAAAAAATATATTGATCTGGCAGTTTTAACTAGGAAGAACTGCAGCAGAAATTTCCAGTATGAATACTGCAATATTCATTGTACTGAGATAGTTTAGGCAGGAAGCAAAGATTGTTTACTAAAGTTATGGCAAAAGAGTTACAAATGAGGAGATGAATATGAAAGCTATTCATATATGGAAGCCAAGATAAATTTTTTTTTTACTTCTTGGCTGATCAAAGTTGAGTAAGAAATAAAAAATTACACTGTAGAAGTAAAATCTATTGGACTTCATAGCAGGTTTTATATAGAGAGGTGGCGAGGCAAAATTAAGCAAAAGCCAAAAATGTAGAGCAGGAAATGTTTTATGCACCAGTAGTGTAAACTGGTACACCTGTAGAAAGAAATTAGGCAATATATGATAAAGTCTAAGCTGCATATAGCCTAAAACACATTAATTCCACTTCTAGATATTTAACCCAGAAAAGTTCACATACATGCACATACGCAATCAATGGACAAGAATGTAAACTGCAGTACTATTTGTATAGTGAAATACTGGAAATACTGGAAAATGAACAAATAAAAATATTATGCTGTTTTAATTATGAAATAGTATATAGCGGTTATAATGAATGACCTACAGCTATACATATTAACATAGATATATATCTTTAATATGCCGACGCAACCACTTGAGGGAAGTGAAGGTTTTGTTTGTACTTCTGTTATTATTTTATTTTAGGACATAATGCTGTAAGGCGCAATACCAAAACCATCAACATAACTACAAATGTGTATGTGTAATTCTATGTCATTTTATCACGTGTAGATTCGTGTAACCAATACAGCAATCAAAATATGTAACTATTCCATCACCACAAAGATCTCTCTTGTGTTACTCCTTCATAGTCACACCTATCACACCCAAGCCTCTCTACTCTATCTTCACTAACCCCTGGTGGCCCCTGATTTGTTCTCTACCTCTATAATTTTGTCATTTTGAGATGTCATATAAATGGGATCATACAATAACCTTTTCAGAGGACTTTTTTCACTCAGTCTAATACCCTTGACATCCATCCAAGTTGTTGCATGTATCAGATAGTTCATACTTTTTTACTGCTGAGTAGTATTACACAGTATGGATGTACCATATAATATTTAACCATTCACCTACTGTAAGACATTTTCATCGTTTCCAGTTTGGGGCTATTACAAATAAAGCCGCTATGAAAAAAACTCATACAAGTTTCCATGTGGAAATAAGTTTTCATTTTTCTGGGATAAATGCCCAGGAGACCAGTTGCTGGGTCATATGGTAAATATGTGTTTAGTTTTTTTTTTTTCAGAAATTGACAAACTGTTTTCCAGAGTGGTTGTATCATTTACATTCCTACTGGTAACGTATGAGAGTCCAATTTCTTCACATCCTTGCCACCATTTGGTATTGTCGCTATTTTTTTTTTAAACTATTCTGACAGGTGTATAGTGATGTGTCGATTTTGCATTTCCCTGATGGCTAGTGATGCCGAACATATTTTCATGTGCTCATCTGACATCCACATATCCTCTCTGGCGAAATGGTTCTTCTTATCTTTTGCCCATTCTCTAATTAGACTGTGTGCATTTTTACTACTGAGTTTTGAGAACTTTTACATATCCTAGACATAAATCTTTTGTCAGATAATTGGTTTTCAGATATTTTTGTCCAGCATATAGTTTGTCTTTTCATCATCTTAAAAGAGTATTTTGTAAAGCAAATATTTTAAATTTTGATAAAGTCCAATTTACAGATTTTTTTCTTTTATGAATCATGTTTTTATGTCATATAAAGGAACTCTACCAAGTTTTGTCTTATAGATTTACTCCTATGTTTTCTTCTAAAAGCTTTATAGTTTTACATTTAAATCTATGATCTAAACAGGTTCTGAAATAGAGAAAAACAGAAATTGATAGATGTTTTCATCAGAAGGCCTTCAACTACTTAGTCAAGTTAATACCAACATTTATTGGGCATTCACTTAAAGTAATAGGCACTTAACACAGTTACAAAGTATAGGACATACAGAGTAGGGAAAACACAAATACATATTTTTGTTTCGTTGTTTTCAGTGTTTTAATAGAATTATACATGAGTGCACCTGACTTACCCAGGAAGAGCTTGTGAGTGTTCTTGTAGAACATTACATCTGCTTTGTATCTTTAAGAATGGAGAATTAAGCTACTCACAGGGGAAGGCTGCGTCAGGAAGAGGTAATAGCACTGAGTAAAGGCAAAAGGACTGTACACTGATCTCCTGCTTTAAGGAAATGTAAATGGTTTAAAATTTGGAGAGCACTAAATATGGGAGATTGAGACATATTTTTAGATGTAGGCAGGGGACAGACTGTGGAAGATTTCATGTGCCCAGTAAATGAGATTAAATTTTATTCTGTAGTAGTTGGAAGTTAGTAAAGGATTTTAAGCAGGTAAATAACCTAGTTAGATTTGTGATGTCCATTAAATTATCACTGAGAGGATGATGAACTTGGACACAGCAAGACTAGTGGCAAAGACTAGTTAGCAGGTTACTGTGACTGCCCAAGTGAGACAAGATACAAACCTATATTAAGATTTAGGTATCATAAATTGAGAAGAAAAGATGAATTTGAGAAATATTTAGGTAAAATAATAAGAAATGCAGGTTTTACTGAAAAAGCAGGCAGGGAGAGGTGTTGGCTTAACGAAAGTAGAGAAGTTGTCAAACAACTATTGTGGAAAATCCTTTAGCCCCATGAATGCCAAGTCTCTGTTTTGTTCAGTACCTTATCCTTAGCATATGCATGTAACTAGGCACTTAATAATTAGTTGTTGAATAATTTAGTGACCATCACTTAACCTCTATCCAAGTGTATTTATTTTATATTAAATAGATAATAGGTAAAATATCATATCAACATATCCATTGATAGAGTATCTTCATTTATGACGTGGTTCATATTTTCCACATCTGTACACTCTATAGAAAAGATCTGACCAGTTTTATCCTTAAAAAAAAAAAAAAAAAAAGCTTCAGGATTTTAGAAGCTTTCAGCTCTAATTTTTCATATTTTTCTCTTCATCAAAAACAAAGGTATGCTGGGTGCGGTGGCTCACACTGTAATCTTAGCATGCTGGGAGGCCGAGGCAGGAGGATTGCTTGAGCTCAGGAGTTCAAGACCAGCCTGATCAAGAGCAAGAACCCATCTCTATTAAAAATAGAAAAATTAGGTAGGCATTATGGCACATGCCTGTAGTCCCAACTACTCGGGAGGCTGAGGCAAGAGGATCACTTGAGCCCAGCAACTGGAGGTTGCAGTGAGCTACGATGATGCCACTATACTCCTATCCAGGGCGCCACAGCGAGACCGTGTCTCAAAAAAAAAAGTAAAATTGTTGTATAATTTTACCTTTAGAAAATGCACAGACAGCATTTTAATATAAGTGTTGTTAAATTTCTCTTTAACTGTACTTCAGACACTGACTTGCAAAAGGGCTACAACCTGAAGTATTGAATGTAGCAACCTTCACCCTCTAAATCAAAGAGTCGTTTTCTTAAGTGATGTACAATAATTCCTTTCTATAACGTTAGCAATTGTCAAGTGCCTTAGTAGGTTTTAGGTGTGTAATTCTTCCACTTTTAATTTTAGCAATGACTTATTACTCTTCAGTATAGGTCAGCTGCCCAATTGAACATACTCCATACGATAATAAACTCTCTTGGGGACATACATTCCTCTAAAAATGGAAATTCTCACTATAGATGCACAATTTTTCAAAATATCTCAGTATACAACCTACAAAACCCTTAATATTTTAATGTAAAATGTAATATTTCTAAAAGAAAGTACTTTTTAAAAAGTACACAAATAAGTGAAAACAAGATACATACTTTAATTCTGATTCATATAAAATATTAAGGACTAAGAACATAGGTATGCATATATAACTTTATAATCCAGGTAAAAACTCTCTAATCGACACAAATTTTTCTATACAGCAGTATAGCAACTGTAGATTAAAATGAAAATCCTCAATTCTTTCCAATAAAAATATCTGCAACTACAAAGTAAATAAGTATCTAAAATTATATACTCTCATTATGCAGCTGTTATGAATAAGTGGATATATTCTGTGATATTGGAAGTTTTATTTAAAGAGAGTTTTCCCTTCATAATTAAAGATATTTTATAAGCATAACAAGTCATAATCTAAGAATGATGAACTAGCTAAGTGGTATTCCTTAATCACAATCTCTGAGCTCCAGTTTCTTCATCTGTAAAATGACTGGGTTGGTCTAGAAATTTTAGCACACTTTTAGGCTTTACTATACCGTGATTTTAAAAGTAAATTTTTTCATTTGAACTCTATTAGGTGTTTTTATTCTTGCAAATCAACTGAGAAATATTTCTGATACCAAGAAATGCACGTTCCCTTAAAAGCTTAATTCTTTAAAAAGTAGACAATAAAACATATTTATGTTTCTCTATAATGAAATGCCTCAATTTGTAGCGAAATGTGATGACTACTATTTATCTACTTTAGGTGAATAAAAGCTGAGGACAATTTATTAGAGCATGCAAAAAACTACTGAATACTAGAAGGTCACAGCCTATGTGCTGAGCTGCTAGCAAAACATCTATGTGCTCCAAAGCTGCCATTTTTCTTCCTTGACAAAGACTCCATCTGCCACTGAGCCATTTACAGCCTCCAAGTCAGAATATCAATGATTTCCAACCATTCTGCAAGCCTGCTTTCACCTTGACATCACCTTTGTAATACATCTACAGCAGATGATACATATATCCCCAACTACAAGCATGAAGCCCACACTTTTATTCACCTGATAGGTATTTAAGCTGCCTTCTAATGTGCCATTTTTATTCATGCTGAGTTGCAAAAGAATTTTAAAGTATACATATTTCCTGTAATTCCTTTTGCCTTATTTATATATTTTATTTTGAGACAGGTCTCACTATGTCACCTAGGCTGGAGTGCAGTGCCACAATCATAGCTCACTGCAGTCTCAAACTCTTGGGCTCAAGCAATCCTCCCACCTCAACCTCCCAAGTACCTGGGTCTACAGGCGTGTGCCAGCATGCCTGGCTAATTTTTTTTCTTTTTTTCTTTTTTTTTTTTGAGATAAGGTCTCACTATATTGCCCAGACTAGTCTCAAACCCCTGGCTTCAAGCAATCCTCCCACCTCAGGCTCTCAAGTAGCTGAGATTACAAGTGCGAGCCACTGCTCCCAGCTCCTATTTACTTTAAATCAGATACATTCATAAACCATTAAAACTTAAAAAGACTGTATGAGGTAGTTTTCAATAATGGTTTAGTAACTAAGACAACAGAACTGTATTATATTTTCATTTAACACAATCTACAAAATTATTTTTAAAAAATTTTTTATTTCCACAGGAATTGAAAACATTAAAACAATGAAAGAATGTTGATAAAATTTCTAGTTTTGTACTCTAATCAGTATTCTTAATATTTTAAACAAGTAAAACCCATTTACCTAGCAGAAAAATAGAGCCAGAGAATTTTTCAATTATATTTTGTTAGATGCTAACTACTAAGAACTATTAAAAACACTTCTTCTATACCTTTTAAACAAAAGCGGTATAATCATTGGCCATTAGTATCTGTACAAATGGAAATAAAATCTTATACTTTTACCTGAAAGAAATTATTCTCTACCAAATAAATAAAGGATGAATTAAGGCCTACTGCTTTCAAAATATTAAGGGGAGCAACAAGATTCTTAGCCTCAAACTGAGGAAATAATAAATGTACTCATGAAAAAGAATCTAAACAGACTTTACAATGAGAGGAGGTGTTTGCAGAAGAAGGAATGCAGAAATTAGAAGTCAGGAGACTTCAGTCTACTTACATCTCTGCCCTGAACTCTCCAAGTACTATGTTAATCATTTAACCCAGGAAAACCACTTAACTGTAAAGTGACTAGAATAAGTGATATATAAAGTTTCTTCCTGCTCTAGCACTCTATGAGAATAGGATATCAAGTGTTTAGATGTCAAATGATTACACACACTCTCTGACCCCATATTTTGCAAGTTACATTCCCTTTAGAGACATATGGCCAGTACCGAGAAGGAAATGAGGTTTGAGTTGGGTCTTGAAGAATGTGCAGCATTTGAATATATACGGAGAGGTAGAAAAATAATCTTCCAGAAAAGGGGAACAGCACAATCAAAGGTGTGGAAAAAAAAATCATGATTTCAGATACGTTTATGTGGCAATGTTATCCACAAAGAATAAGAAGAGAAGACATGATACTGGAGACAGAGAAACTAGTAAGTAAACTAATATGGTAATCTAAGCATGACCTAACAGGGAGGTGGTGGGAACGAAAGGAAAACAAAGGATGCAAAAGATATTGAAGATAGATCATGGGTACTTTTAAGTTTTCATTATCTGGAGCCAGAGGAAGGAGAGCAATCTAAAGAGATACCAAGAATTCATATCTTGATATGGGAAATGGTGATACTATTAACAGAAATAGGCTTGAAATGTGATCATCGTTCTTAAACAATATGAAAAAAATAGAATACATTAAAAAGAAATACAGAAAGTCACCTAATGTTCAAAGAACACTGGGCTAGGAATTAGACACTGATACATGAGTCTCTGACATAAACTACTTGTGTAACATAGAACACATCATTTATGAGATTTAGTTTTCTAAAAGTACTGGACTTAAGATGATTTTACATTTTCTTTCAGCTTTTATATATAACCCATTATCTTAATTTCCCCAAAAACTTTAAGTTGTAGTGGTAAGCAATCTTTTGAAATAGTTCTAATCCTGACTGATTTAAGATTTAACATTTTTTGTACATATGAAAGGTTGAGAAATACAAAGTACTTTATCTAAAAATAATAAGAATGGTTATTTTCACCTAACAGGTACAACCAATAACACCACTGTCACAAAACTAAAGGCAATTTCACAACTAACCCTGCATTTTTGACGCTGCTTTAGCCATTAGTCGTTCATTAAACATCCTTTACGAGGAATGAAGGGAAAGCCAAATGAGATACCATTTCCATATTTAAGCCTATCATAATTTCATTGGTGAGAGAAAAATGAATGTATGTCAAACAATAAAAAATTGGCTTTTAATGTGGACATACCAAGGAAATTATTACTTAACATCATCTCCAAGGAGAAGTGAATTTGAACTGTAATCTGAAACATGGTAATCTGGAAACTGTGGTTAACAGGAAAAATATTATTAGAAGGCTTCATTTAACAAGAAAGGCTGTAATCAAATTGAAATTTTATTCATATTTTTGCACATTTGTGAAATATTTTTGTATAATGATTCCTCATAATTATAATTTTATGGGACCACCGTGGTACATGTGGTCCATTTTTGACTGAAACATTGTTATATAGTGTATGGCAGTATATCACATTCTGAAATAACTTGTACTCCAAACATAATTTTTAAATTAATAAATAATTTAAATTCTTACAAAAAGGAATTAAATTAAATAAACATACAAAAGGGGAAAGTTAACTTCTAATAATTTGTCTTATTTCTTCTGTTAAAATAAATATGCTGATAACAAATAATTAAAATCATATACCAGAGTTTATTAGTCTTAATTCCTCAGTACTTAACATTATGCTCAACTAAATATATAATTAAATTGGCAAGTGCTGCGCGTGTTCTAGTGTGGTAAATTTTTATTCTTTGGGAAAAATATTTCTATGTACTCATAGACTTTGATCTCCAAGATGACTTCTTACTTATACACCTTTATTTTATTTGAAGAATATGATGACTAATAATGAACCTTCTTGATTTTGCCTAATAAGTCCAATGTTCAGTATGCATAAATGATCACAGTACAGTACTTAAAATAAGACAAATAAGATAGAAATGTTTAAAGTCTTACTTACGAAAATGCAAGTACAACTTCAAATAATAATGAGCCCAGCTCTCCTTAAAGATACTAATATTCTCTTTTCATTGTTAACATTTAACTAAAATAAAACCAATTCTTTTTTTATCCCTCAAAGCAAAACCTATGTTAAGAATTGGTCTTGAGCTACTGTAATTGTCTGGCTGATTCTTTAGCCAGTGCTAACCATATCTGTGTGGCAAAGGTATCCGTGAGTTATTGCTGCTACTGTGATTTAGCAATTGGTCTCCAAGTCCTCTTATATTAATGCCTTATCTTTAAATGGCACATTAGAAAAGAATAATTAATAGAAAGTAACTGAATCACAGTATGTGTGAAATTATATACAGATTTGTTGAACACATGAGCAACTAACTACAAATATACATTAAAAACCCATTTAATCCAGCGAATATTTATTACAAACAAGTTTGAGGCTTAGGTTCTAACACTGTGAACAAATATATGTGAATAAGGTAGTTTTGTCCACAAGGAGCTCACAACCAAATACTTCAAATGGAAATTTCACAAAGAGTTTCATAAAATGTTTCAACGTGTTCATATTTAAAAATAAGTAATACTGTGTTTAAATTTCCATTTTTAATAATAAATAAAATAACATTTCTCAGTAAGCAAAAAAGAACAGGCTGAGAACTTTAAATGCGTGTCATGTGGGTAGTGAGTGGCAATCAGATTAGAGTGTTCAATCCCTGTATCACATAGCTGAACACTGACATAGTTGCCTAATGGTATTCATGTTTTTGCATTTTTAAATTTGTTAAAGAATAGAAGCATGAGGTGTATGGATAGCAAAATAAAAGCCAGTGAAGGACGTAAAATGACAAATCAGCAAATTCACCCCAAGAAGATCTTCACTAAATTCCTCAGCTGCATGCATTTGATTGAATTTCTTATTTAGCACATCAAGATGTCTTTATTATTTTGAGAACCAATGTTAAGAAGAGAAATGCAATAATAATTCTTTTTATATAGAAAGCCAAACTGGATGCAATTATCTCTTTTCTGAATTAGGACAAAAATAATAAAAATAAACCAGTTTATTTGTTGACACTGAAAGAACTTCAAACAGCAAATGAAAGTAGTTTTTAACATTTTAAATGTTGTGATACAGGCCCATTTTAATCTACGCTTAATAAACAAAATAAAAATGTCACTTTAAAATGTTGATATCACAAGAGTGAAGAGGTGGAAGCAACCCAAGGGTCCATCCACAGATGAATGATAGACAAAATACGGTATATACATATAATGAAATATCATTTAGCCTTAAAAAGGAAAGAAATTCTGACATACGCTACAGGATGAATAACCCTTAAGGACACTATGTTAAGTAACATAAGTCAGTCACAAAAATACAAATACTGTATGATCCCACTTACATGAGGTACTCAGAATAGTCAAATCATAGAGACAGAAAGTAAAACAGTTGTGGCCAGGGGCTGGGGGAAGGAGGGGAGGAATGGGGTGTTATTGTTTATTGTGCATAAAATTTCAATTTTGCAAGATGAAAATAATTCTGGAGATGGATGGTGACGATGATTACACATCAATGTGAATGTACTTATCGCCAGTGAACTGTATATCCCCAAAGGTGTCTAATTTCCCTAATCCCAGAGACTCTGAGTTTTATCCACTCAGAGGATAAACTTCCAGTCTTCTACTAGGTAAAGGAGGCACTGTTACCTGACTGTGTTAAGTGGAGGAGAACTGAGGAATCTAGTTAAACAGACTTTTCATGTTTAAAAAACATGAAAAGCAATGTTTAATAAACATTTCATATTTTCATACAGTTTTTGTATGTAGAGCTTCACCTATACCTGTAATTCTCCCTCTCCTCCCCTGTGGCCCCATTCCAGAGATACCTAGAGTTTCTAATTGCTGAGCTTTGGGGGTTTCAAATGTGAAAACTGTGTTTTTCTTGGCTATCTTCATTGTCATCTGCTAATTCAGTTCTCTCAGTCTGATAAATCAGTTACTACTCATTCATCACTCTTGAGCTTCTAGAATTTTGTTGCTATTCATTCCTTTCCTGTTTTCTATAAAATTTAGTGGGGCTTCAGCAATTAGCTGAAGTAAATGTGTATGTTCAATCTACCATCTTTATCAGAAGCCTACTGTGCACTTCTTCAATCTCATTAAGTCTTTTCTATGTTTAAAAATCATCTTCTGGCTGGGCGCGGTGGCTCACACCTGTAATCCTAGCACTCTGGGAGGCCAAGGCGGGCGGATTGCTTGAGCTCAGGAGTTGGAGACCAGCCTGAGCAAGAGTGAGACCCCGTCTCTACTAAAAAAAATAGAAAGAAATTATCTGGACAACTAAAAATATATAGAAAAAATTAGCCAGGCATGGTGGCGCATGCCTGTAGTCCCAGCTACTCAGGAGGCTGAGGCAGGAGGATAGCTTGAGTCCAGGAGTTTGAGGTTGCTGTGAGCTAGGCTGACGCCATGGCACTCACTCTAGTCAGGGCAACAGAGTGAGACTCTGTCTCAAAAAAAAAAAAAAAAAATCATCTTCTGCAGGAAGATGCTAGTTTCATGGGTAAATACTCTGTGCAATTAACTTTAAAGGTCAATTTTATATAAAGTCTTCCTATCCTCACTTGAAATTCTGCCACTGCTGCTGCTGCTATTTTTCTTTTATCATTTCTTTTTATACTCACTCTTTATATAAATCTTTGTACAACACCGCACTGTCCTTTTTGATTCAACAGTGAACATTAACTGCTAAGGAAGAAATAACTTTCTCCTTCAGTTCCTTCAATTCTCTCAGCATACTTATGCCTTAAATTATGTTATGTTGGTTTCATTTCTCCTCATGTCACATTCTTGTGTGAGAGTACTCTGCATTTATTAGTAAGTCAGCACTTTCTCTTTGGGAATCTGCATAAGTCTCATACAATTTAACTTTCTAAGAGCCCTCCCCCTGACTCTTGGCAACAGGCTTAAAAATCACATCATTTTCTCTATGGTCGTGTTGCCCATTCCAGTTGTACTGGCATTAATCTCATATCACTCTAGTATGTCTTACTTATTAGAGTTCCTGGTAGAAAACATTATGTATCTATACCTAGAATTTTGAGTTGGGGAAAGATCTAGGCTCCCAGTTGAGGACCATCAGAAAACACTATCGCCAGCTCGGAAATAAATCAATTTCCTTTTTAAAATCATACCCTCCAACCCTCAAAAAACAAACTGGCAGCCACGTGCAGTGTCACATGCCTGTAGTCCCAGCTACTTGGGAGGCTGAGGTGGGAGGATCACTTGATCCCAGGAGTTAAAGGCAAGCTTGGGCAACATAGTGAGATCCAGTCTCTAAAACAACAACAACAGACTGGCAAAATTTGCTAAGAAGCCTTCCTTCCAAACTTTTAACACTTTATCTTCTTCCCATCTCATTAAACTTACAAATATGGAGGATAAAGGGTAAGAGGGTGAGAGAAAACAGAAAGGGAAGAGGACAATAGTATCGAAGAGCAACTTAACACTTTTTCACTCTGTACTTAGAGAAATTCAAGTTTCTCATGTATATTGAGTCAGATACCACTTATTTATTTTGCTATATGGCTGGAAATTATAAACTGTTCCTAAAGAATTTTTTTTTTTTTTTTTTTTTTGCAGCATCAGCATCCCTGTTCAAATAGTATACCTAAACTCTACTCTGTTTCAAAAAGCAGGGTGGAAAATCTGCATGGACTGAGTATTTTTGGTGAGGCCTTTCCTACCCTAAGGGATCATATCATGCTTTCTATATTTAAAAAAAAAATAGTATATATTCATGTCTGCTGTGGCATCTACCACACTTATCGTGACTGGTTTACATGTCTGTTTCTCCACTAGACTATGGGCTAGCTCCTAAAGAAAAGAAGAGGAACAATGCATTCTCTACTTTTATAATAAAAAGTAATTCAAAATTAATAATGTAATGTTTACTGAATCAAGAAATAAGTCATAACCATAAAATTTCTCTTTAACATAATGGAAGCTTTTTAAATATGCTAGCAAGTATATACGAGTTAGGGGCAAGACAGTAGAATGTCACCAAAATATAAATTCATATGATGCATAAAGAAAAAGAAAAAGAATAAAGAAAATAACAAAAAAAAAAAAGAATTAAAAAAAGGAAAAAAAAATTTATAATAATGCTTTAATGCCACTAATGCCCTAAATATAGCTTCTTCCTTAAAAACCTCCGATAAGAGAAAAGTTGAATATGGAACATTCTCAAATTAAACACAGGGTTGTTTAAAATCAATCAAGCAAAAAAATTTTCCACTGTCTTCTCTTCAGACCAGAAAGAAGTTTAGGCCAGGGGGTAGGGGGCAGCTAACACGTGTAATCCTAGCACTTTGGGTAGCCGAGGCAGGAGGCTTACTTGAGGTCAGAAGTTTGAGACCAGCCTGCAACATAGCAAGATCCCGTCTATACAAAAAATAGAAAAATTAGCCAGGTGTGGTAGCATGTGCTTGTAGTCCCAGCTACTGGGGAGGCTGAGGCATGGGGATCTCTTGAGCTGAGGAATTTGAGGTTGCAGTGAGCTACAATGATGCCACTGCACTCTAACCCAGGCAACCGAGTGAGACTCTGCCTCAAACGGAAAAATAATGAAAAAAGAAAAAAAGAAAGTTTAAACTACTTTCGATGACATTTGCCTACCTCTATTCCCACAGCTCACATCGTTCCAGCCTTATTGGCACTGTGATCTCTAGTTCCTCAAATCTTCCCAGAGCTGGCTCCTTTTGGTGATTCATTTCTTATTTTCCTTCCCCCATCCTTTGGAGCTCTTATCATTATTTGAGAATATTTTATGTTATTTGTTTACTTCTCCTTTCCCACTCAAAAGTAAACTTAATAGAAAAAGGAACTTTGTCTTATTTACCACATTAATCCCAATATCTGGACAGTGGAAGCACATAAGATCTTGATTGAATGAATGAATGGCTCATGATTCCTACATAGGGAATGTGTGGTCAGGCAGAATCTTTGAGAGCAAACAACTTTCCATTGATAATCCTGTTTCTGTCATTCGATCAGTATTTATCGAGAATTATGCTTTCTATTTCTAAATATACATACTAAGCTCTCTTGAGCACAAATTATTTTTATAATCTTTGAGTGCATCATAGTAGAAACATCATGGTCTTTAGTTAGAGAAATATACAGGTCAACCATTACTAATTATGTCAACTTGGAGCCATTACTTAATATCTATAAGTCTAAGATAAAATGATACTTAGAAACTATCTGGCACATTACCTTCATTATTAGTTCTCCCTTAGACGGTAGGAATTGAAAAGTAGAAGAAATAATAAGAACGGATTAAATATATCTTTGTTATAATGGTCATTGTTGAATGTTGTAGGTTAACCTGTTTACTGAGCAATAGGTCACAAGCAGAGCTAACAAAATTAATGTAACTGTGACTATATTTGCAAAGGGTAAAATCACATCCCTCAACCTAGTAGGTATTCATCTGCTGAAATAATAAAGTAATGAACAATTTCAAGTCACAAAAATTTTAAGCTTACAATTTCTTACATATTTCTTAGATTTACATTTCTAAGAAATAGGGTGGTACAGATGTTAGGTCTAGACACTCCTGGATTATGACCCTTGTTTCACCACTTAATCATTGTACGACCTTGACTGACTTAACCTCTGTAAGCCTCAATTCAAATTGGGTTGTTGACAATTTAAACATACTTAAAATATTTCCCATTGCTTTTAGGGTAAACAAACAAACAAAGAAAAATCCTTATTTTGGTCCACTACATCCTGTATCTTCTGGTTGCTTTTCTCCAACCACATCTCTGATGTCTGTACTCCAGGCGCACTGGCTTTCTATTCTTTCCTTCAAGGTACTATGTTCCCTTCCTGTTTACCTATGTAGTTACATTTACTGGAGTTCTTTATTTCTTCAGATGGCTTTGAGTTACTATCTAGGGGCCTTTTATTTCAGCCTGAAGAATTCCCATTAGCCTTTCTTATAGGGTACGTCTACTAGCAACAAATTATCTGTCTAAAATATGCTGAAAGAGCTAAAGGCAACCACGGACAAAGAATAAGAGAAAAACAGGAAAACAACATATGACCAAAATGAGAATATCAACAGGGAGATAGAAATTTTAAAATAGAATAGAAACAAAATAGAAATTCTGTAAAAAATTCACTAAAGGGACTAACAGCATATTTGAGCACACAGAAGAAAAGAACGAGCAAACTTGAAGATAGGTCAATTGAGATTATCCAGTCTGAGGAGCAGAAAGAAAAAAGAAGAAAAGTGAACATAGTCTACGGAACCTGTAGGACACTGTCAAGTGGACCAACAAATGCATTACGGATGTGCCAAAAGGACAAGAAAGAAAGTGGAAGAAACAATATCTGAAGAAATAATGGCTAAAATTTGAGGAAAGATATGAATCTACATATCCAACAAGCTCAAGGAACTTCAAGTAGGATAAACTCAAAGAGATCTAAGACACAAAATCAACTGTTGAAAGCCAAAAAGAGACTCTTGAAAGCAGCAAGAGAAAAGCAACTTGTTATGTTGTTATGTGCAAGGAATACTCAGTAAGATTAAAAACCAATTTCTCATCTGAAAACATGGAAACCAGAAGGCAGTGGGAAAACATATTAGACATGCCAAAAATAAAAAATAAAAAACCAAAACAAAACAAAAAACAAAAAAACCTGTCGGCCAAGAAATCTATCTCCAGCAAAACTATACTTTGAAAAATAAAGGAGAAATTAAGACATTTCCAGATAAATGAAATAATTGAGATTTTTTTTTTTTTTTTTTTTGAGACAGAGTCTCACTCTGTTGCCTGGGCTAGAGTGCCATGGCTTCAGTCTAGCTCACAGCAACCTCAAACTCCTGGGCTCAAGCGATCCTCCTGCCTCAGCCTCCAAAGTAGCTGGGACTATAGGCACGCGCCACTGTGCCCGGCTAATTTTTTCTCTATATATATTTTTAGTTGTCCAGATCATTTCTTTCTATTTTTAGTAGAGACGGGGGTCTCGATCTTGCTCAGGGTGGTCTCAAACTCCTGACCTTGGGCGATGCTCCCACCTCGGCCTCCCAGAGTGCTAGGATTGCAGGCATGACCCACCGCACCTGGCCTATAATTCAGATTAATATTAAAAGCACCTAGCATTGTGGCAAAAGAGAAGCAGTTCAGCACAGTAGTAAAGACACTGGCTTCATGTCACATGCCTGGGTTTGAACCCCGAGTTTCACTGATTGCCATCGTGATCCTGGGAAAATTGCTTAACATCTCCATAGCTCAGTTTTCCCACCTGTAAAATGAGAATAATGATACCTCCCCTCATGAAGTTGTTAGGAAGATGAAAATAAGTTAAAACCATGAACTCATAAAAGGGTACCTGACACATAATTAAACACTCAAATGTTGACTATTATTTATTATTATCATAATTTTTATAGAGGTTCTGGAATTATTAGTTCTTATTCCTTTGAATTTCCAATATTTCTGTGGAACAAATACTGACTACTGAGGAATTGTGACGCAATAATGAATTTTCATTTGCAGAAGAAGTATGAATTGGTAAAATGAAAATTTATTTTAGGTGTGGTAATGCTATTGGGCTAAATAAATGTTCTATCACCTTTAGCAAATCCTTTCTTATTATCAGAGGTGCTGAGTAAAAAAGTGATTGGTGAATGTAGTCTTTTTCTCAAGCTCAGACTCTGATAGGGATGCTTAAGTCCTTTTGTGGTACAGACTTATGCTTTCTACATAAACAAACAGTCCAAAATTATTATCATGCATAAATTAATTTTAACAATTCCTTAATGTCAAATATCAAGTCAATGTACATACTTCTTTGCCTTATATTTGTAGATTATTTGTTTGTTTGAATCTGGACAAAAATAAGATCCATACAATGGAACTAGCTGATATGACACTCAAGTCTCTTTTAATCTATAACTGCTCCCACTTCAACCCCATGGCAATTTTATTTTTTCCTTAATATTTTTAACTTAAGAAACTAGGTCCTGGCCGGGCGCGGTGGTTCACGCCTGTAATCCTAGCACTCTGGGAGGCCAAGGCGGGCGGATCGTTCTGAGCTCAGGAGTTCGAGACCAGCCTGAGCAAGAGTGAGACCCTGTCTCTACCAAAAATAGAAAGAAATTAATCGGACAGCTAAAAATA
>RJWJ010019895.1:0-29713 GCA_004363605.1 Indri indri | reverse complement strand
GCTGGGAGAAAATTCTTTAGCATTCAACATGTTGGTAAAGCAACAGAGGCTAGGGGAATAAAGCTGTGTGACTTCCTTAACTTCAGGGACTGAGTTTAGAAAAAGAGTTTATATAGCAAGTAGGATGTTTGAGTGTATGCTCATTACTCTAGAAACACCCAGACATATGTGATAGGCAAACTTTGAGATCGATTACAAACTTTGATGTTTTTACAGTTTTGCACCAATCAAAGAAGCATGGGTAAAATATTAAAAGGTTTGTCATTTTGATAAAATACCATCTTTCTCCAGAGAGCTCATTTTTCCATTTTTTTCTGATCATTCTTCTATGCTACAAAAGAATTATAGTGCAGAAAATGAAAAGATTGAAATAGGTGATCAATCCTACCTTTTACTTCTTTAAATGAAATGTGTTCTTCAAACTTCATTTTATTGTTTTTATTTGGAAGCTGGTGGGTGTACATCTTTGAATACAGCTTTATTTTTTGGTTCTGTCTTTAATCAATTTCAGACATCAAGAGCTCACATTTATGAAGTCATTCTTATTTCTTAATTTTGGAGATATTTTCCTTGATATGCATTCTGAATATGCTTCTCTTAAAATTGCATAGCCTTTGCAATTTTTATTCTTGGTTCTTGAATGCACTCAGAAAATAGAAGTTTTCAAATTTACTCTTATATTTTCTCCAAATGCAAATTATACATTTCAAATTATTCTTAAAATGTATTACTTACATATGCATATAAGTGAATTTACTATAAGGATAATTACCATTATGTCAGAAACACTACCAAACATAAATTTGTATAGGCTCTGAACATTGTATACCCAAAGTTGCATTACTTACCGCTATCCTTATATAACTCATAAGAGATAGGAAAAACCATTTTACCTTCAAAACAAAACAAAAAGAAAATCACTCTTTGGAAGAAAGTAAATATTACGCTCTTTTAACTAATCCAGAGTTTGGAGGCTACAGTTATTAGAGCTTGCATGTTCTGATTTGTCTGTGTGCTATCAGCCTTTATGATTGCTTTCGATATCTCTCAGTTACTCTTCTTTGCTCTGCTTATCCTGATCTCTCAAGCCCCACATCGCCACTAAATATGCTGGCAAGGTTTTGTCTTGTTTTTAATGGACATTTAAAGTAAACAATATTCTTATCTTTGCCAAAAGTACTTAAGAACATCACTTTGGATATTGAAGATAATTGAATTTGAATCATATTTCATTACAAGAAAACATCCATGCAATCATATTTCAGGACATTCATTGCTCCTTGATAAACCTACATCTCATGCCATAACACCTCCTGATGTAACATTATGAGGCTATGTAAGCTGGGTGTGGTAGCATTTGCCTATAGTCCTGGCCACTCAGGAGGCTGAAGCAGGAAGGTCCCTGGAGCCCAGGAGTTGGAGCCCAGGCTGGGCAACACAGCAAGACCCAGTCTCTTAAAAAAAAAAATGCGGATGTAGTGCTCTGCTTTATCCTTAACATTTTATTTATTATAGGTTCAAACATTAAAATACTGTGTCTTAAATGTTAATATTTATATAAGTAAAATAAAGTAGCTCAATAATATGCATATTACATTTTTTTATGATCAAAAGCCAATTTTAAGAAAAGATAATGAAAGATGATGAAAGGAAGTACAAATTTCACCAGAGGAAACAATTTTCATGGTACTGCTGAATCTTACCAAGAGTTGTTCACATAGGACATTATATAATCAGCATTAAATGACAAGATAGACAACTTCTCAAACTATAATCTTAAGAAAAATAATAATACAGAAATAGCCACCATTTACTACATGTTCTCAGCGTGAGACATTATGCTGGGCACATTACAAATGCGACTCTATTTCTAACTCCTAAACTGGTTTATTCCCACCCGACTCTCTCCCTCCACTGTCTCCTGCGGAGCTCTTCATTTCTCCCACCAACCTCACATGGATGGGTGTAAAAAGTGACAAATGGGAAGCCCAAGACACGGCACCCCAACTCGCTAAATGTAGGATTTGCGCTTTCTCTGTTTTCATTCTCTGAACCTCAGTTGCTGCATAGGTAAAATGGGAATAAAAATATCTATATCCTAAAAATTGTTGTGAACAGCCAATCATGTTATGTATATCCAGTGGTTGATACATAAGATTCTCCAATTTCTCTCTCTTCTAGTGGACAGGCTGAAGAGCTGAAATTTTGAGGCCTAATTCTAATTCCATAACAGGAAGAAAGGCAAGGGTGAGAAGGAGGATAAGTAAAGTGTCCTTTGAAAAAAAAAAAAAAAGGCTCTTTAAAGATATTCAAACACCTAGTGAGCTCTTGGTTAAGATCAGAGTCCTGTGCCAGAAAGTGTGAGAGAAGCAGTTTTTCCCTGGCCGTGGTAAGGATAGATTTTCCAGGTGTCCCTGTTGGCCATGAAGAGACTCAACCAGGACCCAGTGGGACGTGTGATTTCAGATATCACTGTCCTCAAAGACTGTCCAGAACATGTGGCTTTGGAAAACACAACTTCTCGTGTGGCTTAGGCTCCAGAGACATGAAACAACATGAGGAAAAGTTATATTTAAGAAATGAAGCAAAAAAAGAAGGCAATGTTTAAAGACTATTGGAAATTAGCCAGCAGCTAAATAAACCAAGAGGCTACTTTCCACCATTTGTGAGGATGGCTAGAAAAACCATGAGAATGTAGACTCCCTTCTCCCTTGAATACGTTCTGAGTCTTCCCTGGGCAATGGAGGAAGCCATGGTTGGCTGGCTGACTGGAATCACAGTGATTCTCATCACACGTTGAATTTCACACTATGTCAGAACAGGAACTAAGGGCCTTTCATGGTACCAGTTTAGTCGTAAGCTACAGAAACCCATTAAAACTAGGTTCTATGGGAGGTGGCTGATTGTCAGGGCAACCTCTCAGACAACCCAGTGCTAGGAGCGAAGGGTGGCCAGGTCTCTCATGAGGCTGCGTGAGCCCACTCTGTCTTCCGTCCACACATCTGCTTTGTTCTCCCACACCTCTCTGCGGATCAGTTTCTCAGAGCCTCCTGAATTCTGCTCCTCCATGCCATCAGTGGCTCAGGTTTGACCTGATGTTTCCTTCGAATCCAGTTGACAATGTTCAGCTGCCAGCCACAGTGAAGACAACTAAGAGGCAATCTCGCATCAACAGTTGATGCGCAAGATTTCCGGTGCTCCATATTGTCTCAACTATGTTGTATGTGTCTTTCATATTGAATTTTCAAGAAAGACACCATAATTGGCTGTTCTCAATCTCTAGATGGGTTCTCTTGGGACCAGGTTTCTACATTCATCTATCACTGTAGCCAGAGGCTCAGGTTCATCTGCGTAAAATTTTACTGTCCCTAGGATCACTCTGCAGAGAGAAGGCAGTTTTCATAAAGGTGAGAGGAGACGTGGTCTGTTAAGACAAGTCCAAGTGTCTCTAACAGAGTTTTATAGCCTGTAATCCTACAGTACATAAACTAGATAGCATTGTCTGCATTTCACAGGCTCCAAGATATTAAAAGCTTCCACCCAATGTCACATTGCTCATATGTCACAGAAATGGCATTTGATTCCGTATCTATCTCTCTAACCCTAAGCCCATGCTCTTTCCATTTTGCCCCATGACCTAAATATCCAGATGGCCTGCAAAGGTGGGGACAATTAGAAGTCACAGGAACTCAGAAAGAAGTAAAGTCTCCAAAATATCCTCTATACTTCCAAGCAGTGTATTCATTGTCTTGGAGATAAGACATGCCTCAGGAAAGCTCTTAATAAAAAATAAAGATTGCCGATAGGCGTTATTAGAAACTGAATTGGTGGGAAGTGAGAAAGCTGCATTGCAGCTGAAAATTGACAGGAAGCAGCCTAAACTTAGGGGGAGAATGAACAATATCTAAAAGGAAAAAGAGAGACCCATGTCAATTGTGCCTGCCCCTTGAGACATACTTGAAGGAAGAATACAGGATAAAAGTATTTGGGAAGTCCTTGTAAACAGCAAAGGATACCAACTGTTGGAAACTGACTATCTAAAAAAAGTATATAGAACATGTATTTCTCTCTCTCTCTCTCTCTCTCTCCCTCTCTCTCCGAGGAAACCTTAGTATATTTTTCTAATTTGTAACATTAAATTGAAAGATTTGGATGTTTTTAAGTCTTTGCTAGTGACATTGAACTTCCTTTACCTTTTCTTATGCTGTGAATTTCCTGAAACTTCATTCATAACTGACAGTTGCTTTGTGGATAGTATTTACAAATATCATTCAAGTAACATTCAATTGTGTCTTATCCATGGCTTAATGTATTTTCATCTTTTATGTGCAGAGCATGATAGTATGAAAGTAATTTGAATTTCCATAAAAATATAAGAAGACATACTCTCTCAAGCTTCCATATGAGATAACTTCTCTCTAGCCCTGTGAGCTGCCCATAGAAAGAGAACTAGAATACAATAAATTCAGGTACAAAGTGATGACATACAGGAAAATATTTTAATATGTTGATAATAAAATACAGTATAAAACCTTGATAAATAAGACTGAGCCCTTCAACTATGACAGTCATGAAGGCTTCTAGAATAAAATTTTCATGTTATTTGAAATGGAATTTCCCTAGATGTGGTTCATTTTCAGGTTAGCACTCAGCCTTTAAGCTGGAAATTTTCCGATTAAATCCAATGCCTGCCATGAGGAGATTTGTCAACATGGGTCTTCTCTGATTGGAAAATGTAGCTGATACGTTCTACAGTGTGGATATTTACAGTCTCAAATCTGTAAGATTGCTGACACCTTTGAAAATTCAGTTTTCAAAATGTCTTCCCTAAGCACACTCAAGACTGAGATTGCCCACCAGTTACAACATGTTTAGAAGCAAAACAGCTAAGACCATCAGATGGAACATATAAGCAGAAGACTAAGTAATTATAAAAAATTTCAAAAGCTGCTTAAAAACAATGGATTACAGAGAAATCATTCTGTTTGTTAACTTCTAGTATTGAAGGCCCAGACTGGGATGTGAGTTGAGTTAGAAAATGCCTCTGTGTTTCTTTGAAGCAGTACTATGTGAAGAAAAATTTGTGAAGTTATGGCTCTTTTCTCAGATGTTTTAAGATCTAAAGAAATAGTTCGACCTTGGTTATCTACCTGCATCTTTTTCAAATACCCAACATTTCCTTTTGGGAAAGTCTACTTTTCATTTTTATGTAAGTCTCTCTATGAAATCACATGTACTCATGTGATTTTACAAAAGAGTTCATACATTAGTATCTCTGAGTTACATAACCACAAATTTTTACAAATAAATGATTATAACTTCATAGATAAATACATTAGTTTGGGCTGGACCTGAAATGTTTAACAAATGCTGCTTTGTCTAACTTTGGTCTTAGGGACATCTTATTCTGATGATCACACAAGCCCCCAAGCCAAGATTTGTAATTTATTTCCATTTCTTATCAAATTATAAATTTGGGAAGGAAACTGCTATAGGTCATCTACTTTCCAATATCATCGATCTCTTTACCAGAAGCCCATGTTTCATTTATGGTCTTCTTGAAACACAGATGACTTTTCTATGTGGATTAGTGACAGTTGTTTGAGATATGAAGATCGTGGATTGATTTTAAAAGTGGTTGGTTGTTTGTTTTTTATTTTTCCAAGCAGAACTTTTTCTTCCCTACTCATGAATGGATCACAATGTACCTTACTGAAACTGAGCCTTCACCTGGGCTGACACTGTTTTCAGAAAACTTGGATTGGCCTGGTTTCCTCATTGTAAACAATTGTCTTAACCCAGAAAAGAAGCTGTTCTCACCCAAGTCCTAATTGTGTTTGAGGGGACTTCTAACCTGTATTGACAGTGAGAAATTTATCTCCACTGGGCAGGATGAAAAGAGATACTGTGCTTCTTCTTCCATCTTAACATTAAATTATTTTGGAAAATGAGTCACTGCTGCTACCCCAGCCATCTAATCCATATTCCACCAACATTTGTTCCATGATGTCTACCAGAGAGGCAATATAGAAGCTGTATAATGACTCATCATCTTTGATAACTACCTTGTTTAAGACCCACCTCTGACTCTCACCACCTCTCCAAAACATTAGCTGCTATGTCTCTAGGAAAAAAGTCTAGCTTAATACATCATTGCTGTAGGGTGATGATTCATCATTTATTTGCCATCAGTACTCTGAAAAACACATTGTTTTCATCAATACTGAGCAAAGACTGATTTTACATTTGAGGGATGCTGTCTCATTTTCAGACGTGATTTTGGGTCTGTGAGCAATTTCAGTAATACCAATGTGCAAAGTAGTCTTCATCGAACACCCTTAAGCAACCCCTGCTCAAATCGATCAAGTTCATTTGCTGTGTAGCAAATTTCAATGTTGGAAAAACAGCACCATCTGCTGGAAAGGGACGTGTAGGGACAGACACATTAGCCAAGTACTGGAGAATCTGAAGGCCAAAAGTCTTGGTTGGCTGGCTCAAGTGAGGCCCTGTATATCCATGTTCATGTGATTCATGTTACAAAATGGCAATTATGTTATTTCAGTGATAATGAGGCCACGTGGTTCAGTAGAAAGAGCATAAAATCAAAGTTGGCTTCTGGTCCTGGTTTAGTGGTTGCCATTGTTGTCCACTCCTTCTCCTTGAAATCTGTGTAACCTTGAAAAAAAAATCACTTTTTTAAAATAAGAATGTTCCTTATATGAATGTCAGAGTAGGACGGGAATAGTACCTGAACTTCCGGCCTCCTATTAGTCAGCAGAGAGAATGGTTGTAAAAGTACTTAGGAAATCATATTAGGGCTAGAAGGTATAAGTATTACTGTAACTGTGTCAAATTTTAACTCAGCAAGATGCGGTAGAAACAAAGCCAGCCTGATGAGTACTCTAATACACTACCAGAGAGACTGTTAATCGGGAAAGTAATTTGGCAACAAGAAGAAGAGCTTTAAAAACATTCATTTAGTTTGACTCAGTAATTGTACTTCTAGGAAGCCATCCAAAGAAATCATTAGAGGAATGAAAATGGATTCATGGTCAAGAATGTTCATTCCAACATTATTTATGATGCTGAAATACTGGAAATGGAACTGATGATGCTCAGTAAGGATTGTCAAATAAATCACCTGGTAGACTACAGGGTAGCAGTAAATGTCACGTTTTGAAGAATAATTATCTGGGGAAATATTCACAGTATAATTGTATGTTAAAAAATAGGCTATGAAAGCAGATGAGCAGTGTGATTATAATTTTGGAAGGAAGAGAAATCAAGGAAGGAAAAAGGATACTGATGGATACACAACAAAATGCTAACAGCAGTTAGGTCTGTTAACACTGTCAGCAAAATTGGTATTTGGGGGCCATATAATTCTCTGTTGTATATCTGGGGGCTTTCTTGTGTGTTGGATGATGTTTAGCTGCGTCTCTGGCCTCTAGCCACTGAATGCCAGTAGTGCAGTTTCACCCACACCCAGACATGACAACCAAAAATGTCTCCAGACCTTATCAAATGACCTGAAGGGGAGGGGATGAAATTGCCCTCAGTTCGGAACCACTGGCTTAAAGGTAGTAAAAAATGTATAAATTTTTTTGTGTGTGCATACTTCTACATTACTAAGCCAAGCTGGGTCAATAAACTGGTTATAGGAATCAAATGGAGAACTTTGAGAGTAACTCACTGGCTCTCCAGGGTCTTGCCTGAAGGAAGTTTTGGGGAAGCAGATTTGACACCTGGCAAGAAAATTCTTGGGAGATACAAAGGTTTTCTGACATACGATCCTTAGGAATCTAGGCACTTTTCCCTTTGTACTAATGACATTACTTTATAGCCATTTCTTGGCAAAAGAGACAAGTGACTTTTTTTTCTTCTTCGTACTTTCTGCATTTTTCTGCAATTAATATGAATTTGTTGTAAAAAAATTAAATGCATTTTAAGAAAATATGGAGAAGGCAGGCTAGGAAGCAAATGCTGTAATCCTGTCTAGTGTTCTCCCGATATAATTCTGATGAATTTTATCTTCTCTATATTCCTCCCATCATCTTGAAGTGGGACAAAAGCTACATAATTGCAATGGTAAATGTGAATATGTATTAAAAAGTATAAAATACCATGAAAATGAAAACACATAGCTAGTTTAAGTAACATTTACCTTCAGGTTTTCCAGGCATTTTTTTTAATTAACTAGTTTATCCAAATTGTTTTTAAAAATTTATAAACCAAGCAACTTATGGGTTCCATTTCACTGTCCCTGGATAGGCACCATATTTTATAATAGGCCCAATAGTCTACTGCGTTTAGAAAAGCCAAAGTCAGAAAGATCAATCGCTTTTTCTCTCGGTGGCCATTATTTTGATAGGTGAATCAATTGCACTGTTTCAGATGAGCTCATAGCAGATGAACTTTTGTGGAACGTGTTTACAGAGTCTCTTCCCTTACCTCAGGCCCCGAATATTACATTCTATATAACGTGCTGGTAACTTGCAAAATACACTTTTGAAAAATAACCTCTTTGGAGATCCAAGCTCAATATGTGGAGAGGAAACAGGCCCGAGACCACTTAGCTGCACTACAATAACTAAAATCAAATAAAAATGAGTGAGCTGTTTCCCTTTCCAATTTTTCAAAATGAAATTTTCTCACCAGTGGAGTACCAGTGTGTGAAGGTTTAGCCACAAGCTAAGTTAAAGAAACTGTAATAAATTCTGAAAGAAACGATTAAGCAGGATAATGGTAATCAAAGGAAAGTATTATGTATCTTCAAATGAGAGCAGAGAGAATAATGGCAGAAGACCTGCAGAGGTACGAAAATGTCAAGGCTGCCTTTCTGCCATTTAAACTCCATTTTTAATAGCTTTATCAAGATATAATTTACATAACATTAAATTAGTTCATTTTAAGTGTGCAATTCAATAATTTTTAGGAAATTTACGGAATATGCAATCAGCATGACAATTGGACTTCTTTTCGAGGCCTAACATATTTGATTGTCCAAGTCAAACTTTAATGACATAACATACAGGTGCATATGTATGTGGCTGAGGACAGGATTTCAGGAGGTTGTATTTACTCATAATTAAATTTCTTTGGCGAAGAAATAATCAAAAAGGAATATAGTTAGTACAAAGGGGAAGATGCTTAAGTTCCTAAAGGTCCTAAGTCAGAAAAAATTGTTGTTCCGTCTGTGCATAGATATGTGTCTTCTATGAGTTATTCTTGCCAGGTGTCAAATCCACTTCCCAACTTCCTTCAGACAAGACCCTGGAGAGCAAGAGAGTAGCTCTCAAAATTCTCCATTTGGTTCCTGTAACCAGCTTATTGATTTAGCTTAGCATAGTAAAATATAAGCACAGAAATAACTTTATATTTTTTCTTACTGTTTTTCTTTAAACTGGTAGTGCTCAACCAAGAGCAATCCCCTACCCCAACCCAGGGAACATTTGGCAATTTCTAGAGATTTTTTTGGTTGTCAGAACTTGTGGGGGGATGCTAGTAGTATCTAGTGGGTAGAAGCCAGGGATGCTATTAAGCATCCTCCAATGCACGGGATACCTTCATACATGCACACAACAAAGATTTCCAACCCAAAATGTCAACAGTGCCAAGGTTGAAATACCTTACGTTGAATTTGCTTCTGCAAGTCCCCACCACAGACAAAGTCAGGCAGGATCCATGTCTTCTCCAGTCACTCCGAGATAATAAAAAGGCCTGTGGTCACTTTCAAGCAGTTAAGGGTCTACTTTGAGAAAATAATCAAATAATTCCCATCTTACCTAGTCAAATAATAAAACTGTACACTGATTCAAAGGGACCATTTTTCCCCCCACTTAGCCCAGGCCTGCTGGAAAACTGTGGCAAGAAAGGGTATAATGAGTTATTCTTTCCTTCCTGTCTTGTTCTGTTCTCTGGCCCCTGAGCTGCTATGTCCAGGCTCTTTAAGATCCAGCCCAGGGGGCCAGGGAATTGCATGGCTGGTAAGGTTGTACTTTGGCATTAATACTGTGGATATAATGCATGGACAGTACAGACTTTTTCATTCATGGGACACTTTTGCTGTTTCCTCAGAGAGTCTCCTACATACTCTCCACCTCTACTCCCCAAGACCTCCTCCAAGTGCTTTGATTTGGGCAATGTCTCTCCTCCTTTGACTCCTTCTCTGAAACCTTGTCCTTCCAGAGGCCATCCTTCTCTTGGGGGGCTTTCGCCTACCACTCCATGTGTACTTCTGCCAGGAGATCCCTTCAAAGACATCCTCAGGCCAACTCCCATTCATGGGGTCCAAAATTGGTCCCCAGATATAGTTGTTATCTATGGCTGTGAAACAAATTCCCCAAAACTTGGTTATTTTAAACATTTATTATCTCACAGGTTCTGGGAGTCAGGAATCTATTTATGACTTAGCAGGATCCTCTGGTTCAGTGTCTCTCAGAAGACTGCAGTCAAGTGTTAGCTGAGACTGCCAACTCATTTTAAAGCTCTACTGGAAAGGGATCCTCTTCTATATTCATTCAGGGGGTTAATGGCAGGATTCTGTTCTTTAATGATGGTTGGGAAGGGGCCATTCTCAGTTCCCTGCCACGTGGGCTCCTCCATACGGCAACTCTTAACATGGCAGCTTGCTTTGTCAGCGTGGGCAAGAGAAAAGAACGAGAGAGAGAGAGAGAGAGAGAGAGAGAGAGAGAGAGAGAGTGTGTGTGTGTGTGTGTGTACAAGCAGGACAGAGGCATGGATCTTTGATAGTTGTAGAAGTGCAGTCTCTCTCTATGCAAACTTCTCTCTGAGAAATACATAGCAAGTTCTCTAAATGGGCCACTTAGAAACCCACTTGGGTCTAAAACGTCACTAAGGAAGAAGCAACCTCCTCTCCCCAGTGGAGAAATGTCATAGCACCTCAACACCTTCTCCCAAAACATCCTGTCTCCTGGCTTATTCAAGAGTGCAGGAGTGGAAGCCCTGGCTAATGCTGACAGCACAATTCGGGGCTTTCCTCTTTGTGAGGCCGACATGGATGAGCTAGCATTTGGCTATACAGTGTGGAGGGAGTCAGCAATTCGTTGCAGTTCAGCTTTTAGGCCTCAGCTTTCACTCGGTTTTAATGTCTTGTTATTGTATAATCTAAAGGCAGTACAGAACAGAGAAGCAGATTATAAAATTTTATTTAGATGCACTGTGGAAAACAGAAGTAAAAATAAGAACTGTGGTGAAACTGGAAGGGAGAGAACAGAACAACCTGTGTAGAGAAGCACCATCATTTTTTTGATAAAGTTTCATGTGTTTTAATCTTCAAGGATTTTTTTTTTGATGGTACATCCCATCATTTTTTAATAATATAGAGTATGTAGTTTTAAGAAAATATATAGTGACCAAAATCAGTTATTTTAGCACCATGCGAAAGAGTTCTGGCTAGAAGTTTGGTAGAGAAGACTTTAAAATGTGAAAGTTATTGATATTTTAAAATGCTCTGTCATTTTCCACAGTTTCTTCTGTGTCTATTTTATTACCACACATCATTACTTCTACTGTTTCTATTTTATTACCACAGCAGAAACCTAATAAACTTTTCGAGTCACCAACCCACCCACTAAGTGATGAAACAAAAGTTTATCATGCACCTACCATGTGCAAGGCCCAGAGGCATGGTGAGAAGTACGGATATAAGCAGGACACAGTTGTTGCCTTCAAGAAGCTTGTGATCAACTGCAGAAGAAAGGCTTTTATTCCAAAAATGCTTTATTCGATTTCTACTACATATCAAGTACTAGGGATGAAGTAATAGAAAAGGCATATGGTCCTTACCCTTTTGGGATAATCACGAAAAGTTGAACATGGGATAATTAATTATCTACAGTAAATGTCTTTATCTGTTACGTTAGGTTTCTATATCTTGGCTCCCCCTTGGACTAAGAAAAAGCTAACTATATTCTTGAAGGCCAACTTAGTAAAACCTGAGGAAGGCCCGTTCCCTGATTTTGACCCCATTTACACAAGAATACCCGCATTGGTTCATGGACAGATAAACACCAAGTTAGCCCTTCACAAATGAATATCAATTGAGAATATACAAAAATAAAAGATAAGGTAGAATAATAAGGCAATGAACAGGATATCATGGGAGTACAAAGGATGCAAGATTAATTCTGGCTGAGGAAAGTGATGAAAATATATTTGAGCTAAGCTCCCAGAAGCTAACAAACACATGTTAAGAGGTTGGGGTTGGGGGGAGCCCCTTCCAGTCTGGGGCAGACTATTCCCATTGGCACAGTCGCTTGCTGAGGCAGGGCACATTTCTAGAACAGAGCTCGGGTTGACTGCAGCATTAGGTGCCTGAACATGAGAAGTGGAAAGTCGGTGCTGGACAAAGAGATTCTAGCCAGACGACAGAGAGCCTTGGTTTCCATGCTAGGCATTTTGGACTTTGTTTCTTAGCAAATGAGCAGCTATCAAAGGATTTTTCACCGAGAATGGTAATTGTTTTTTTAGCAGGACAGGGGATAGAATGAATTAGAAAGGGGAAAACAGGGAGGGAGGTACAGACATCTCCATTAGACTATTGTTACTGCCCAAAAAACAAATAGAGAGCTCATACTTGATCAGTAGCAATAGCAATAGAGAGGAATAAAGTGAATGAATGGATTGTGTATTGAATCTCTAATACATACAGAGCATGCTATGTTCGTTGGAAAACCAATACCTACCTGCTTCATATGAAAACCATATGAGCATCATCTTCCTATAAAAATGCTGTCCTGGCATTACATATTGTCCTCATTATTTTTATGTAGGGATCTAGGAAATTCATTTTTTTAAATTCAGAACTCCAAAATGAATAATCTTCACTCCCAAAGCTGACTTCTCTGTTCAAACGCTTCATTTTCTCTTTGTCCAGCGAGTGCTCCTCTCACCGGAGATGGCTGCATTTTGCGTCTGCAAGATGCACAACCCAATGCTCCCCTCTATTAGCTCAAGACTAATGGTTTTACTGCAATACTCTCTGTTTTGAAAATAACTTGCTTCTATTTGGCTTTGGGGGATGAAGGAAGGAAAGAAATCTACACAAGAAGGAAGAATCACAGGCTCATCCATATCTAACTTCCCGAGAACAGCCAGTGACAGCCACTGAAATGCATGGATGATCAATCCCAACACAACGCCATGAATATTTCAAAACAAAAGCAAGCCCATGTATCTTGAAATAACCATGTTGTTGTAGATAGACCATTTCCTACAAGACCAGAAATCATTAAAGCAATATATTCATTCTAATGACACTTCCTTTCCTGAGAGTCTAAATGTTTGAATGTTGCTAACAGATATTTTAAGTCATTCTTATAGACTTTTAAGAGCATTGTCATGTTTTAATGGTAACTACTCTTAACCCATGCCCTTTCGTAATCACACTACACATGTCTGTTCTGCTTCCGCATCCACCACTATAGGGAGTTTATTTTGACACACCACTTTATTTCTCCTTATGCCTCCAATGACTAAGGGATACAGATTATGGTATGTCTTCATCTATTCCTGCTGCTATAACAAAATACCTTGGAAAGGGTAATTTACAAACAAATTATTTCCCACAGTTCTGGAGGCTGCTAAGTCCATGGTCATGATGCCAGAAAATTCAGTGCGTACTGAGGGATCTCTGCTTGCAAGATGGCACCTGGTCATTTTTGACCTGGTCTTCCCATAACCAATACAACATCTTGGTGCCCTGAGGTCTAGGTGTGGTCTGCAGCCCTGACTTCGAGGAAAACATGAACCTGTATGCTTAACAGTTTGTATGTTTTCGAGACTGATTAACAAGTCAATGTTTTACTCCTGGGAGAATTTACAGAGAAAGACAATGAGTTGCTCAGAGTATCGCAGAGACTAAAGAATTTAGTTTTAATGCTAAAAGAATGTAATCGGTCTAGCACAGTCTGCTGCCTTTATGCTGGCACTACTAGACATCACCAATGCTCCTCTAGAACAATTAGTACTTGGTAACAGTAAGCTATTCATTCATTTAAATCATTATAGATCATTTTTGTCTTTCCCTGCTATAGAAAAATCTTGCAATTTTTAGTAGCAGCTCTTTTCCCTCTACAAATTTTGAACTTGGACACTGTAAACAAATGTATATGAACTTAATGACCTTTTTCTGCTTAATATCTCTCTCTAAACCACTCTCAGTTGTGGTGGTAATGTGAAAAGTAAGAAACGCAGGAAACAAGGATCCTGACCAATGAAATGAAAAAGAGGTCACTACACACTGCACTGATTAGAGTGCTGATTTTTGACCCCTAGAGATTGTGAGAATGCTGTAAATCATTTCTGGGTAAACCGAGTAAGACCATTGCGATACTCCTGTGTGCAAGTGGAATTCAGGGTTCATACTTCTGAATCATGTCAGAGGAATAGAGCCCTGGAAAACACAATCTGATATTGTAGAAGATGACTCATCACAAATTTGGAAAAGAAAAAAAAAATGCTGTTTCTACCATTTTGAGGAGAATTGACTGTGGCAATTACACCATTACAGAGGATACATACAGGCCCTATTCTACATTTATAGGTTGCCTATTAGATTTTATTTTTCAATAATCCATCTCATAGGTTGGATACCTATGTATCCAAGCAGTTTCTTTGAAAAGGATGGATTGCAAAGGAGGAGAAAAAAACTTTAAGGAATGATATAAATAAATGTACATTATCATAATGGTAGTGATAATTTCATGCTTATATATATATACATTAAGACTCACCAAACTATACATTTCAAATGTGTGTAGTCAATTGTACCTCAATAACATTGTGACTGAGAGAGAGAGAGAAAGAGAAAGAGAGAGAGAGAGGCAATTTAAAATACCGTGCACTGTGCCTGCCACAAAACTGGTTCCCAATATATTTTAGTTTGCTTCTCCCTCCCATCATTTGTTGTTTTTTCCAGGCTTTCTCTCGAAGTCAGTTTCTTCAAACACTTGCTAGGGAGCAATGTCCACATTTGTTTTGGCTTCCCACAGGCTGCTTCTTTCACTGAGTAGTGCTTTCTAAACATGTTTATTGATTTTAAGACAAGCTACCCAAACATGTTTTTACATTTATTCACGGGGCCATTCTTCTCTGTCCTCACTCTTCTTACCTACGATCTACGCTATCTGAGAAGCCAAACTAGGAAATCCCATTTTGTTTTAACTGGTTAAGGTTACCTCACTTTATCAAGCCTGTGAGGCAACTACCCAGAACATCTTAGGAGAGCTTGTCTTAATTTTTTATCAGTATTAAAATGATTTTTTCCCCAACATACTATTTGATTCATGAAAAGTTTGTTTTGTTTTCCAATTTTAACTTGAGAAATTGTCTAACCTCTAGAAAATATTCTTAATTTCATATCTTTGAGGGGCGCAAAAAAACTGCTAAGTGAGAATTACAAAGTGCCTGAAACACCAAAAATCAATATAAAGATTCTCAGAGAAGATTACATTAATCCTTTTAAATATTTATTTGCCCCCTCTTTTTTTTCTTTGACTTTTCCTGCCCATACTGGCCACAAAACTGGCCTCAACATCAGTCACTGATTGAGACAGTCATGAAGGAATCCACTTTGATGATTCTGACCTCACACTTACTCTTCTCCTGGGTTAGACATCATCCTGTTGCCTGAGGCAGAAGCCATCTCCATTCCTGGCTACTGAGCCACTGTCCAGCCAGGTGAGGTTCAGCCACTGTCAAAAGGACAATGGTATGTAGGAGGCTTAGGTAAATCCTAGGGAAGCCAATGAAGGCAAGAAGCAGCAGGATATAATGAGGCTTGTTAGGAGGGTGTTGCTATAGACATGAAGAAGACATGAAGACATGAACTAAAGCAACCTTGTTGGCCATGAGAACTAAGAGGAAAAAACAGATTCATGACATATTTAGAAACTAGAATCAACAGGATTAGGTGACGTTAGACGGTGAGTGGGAAGGTGAGGGACAGAGAGGAGACTACTGACATGCAGGTTTCTGGTATAATCCCTGGTAGACTCATGACAATGATGTTGACTGTTAGAGCATACAGATGAGGCAGGTTTTAGGAGAATCCCATGAGTTCATGTTTGGACATATGAAATTAAAGATGCCTTTGAAGCATCTAATTGGAGTCAACTAGTAGAGGGCTGAAAATATAGCTAGAGAATTTAGAAGCGAGACGTAAGTTCATTTTGGTGTCATCAAACTTTATGTGGTAATTGAGGCATGATTTTATACAAAGTTTCCCAGGAAAGGAGTGTAGAATGAAATAAATGACAAGAGTACCTAAATGAAGCCTTGGGAAACACTAATGTTTAATAGGTGGTCAACAATACAGGCCTTTGCAATGGAGACCAAGAAGGAACAGCCAGGAATGACTGATGTATTAATAATAAAACCCTTCCCAAAGTGTGATCCATAGGACATTATTCCTATGATTTGATTCTCTCAGTAGAGTTCATTGGTCTAGCAAGTTTGAGAAATGCTGTATATTATATTCCTTTCTTGAACAGCCCCCATCTGAAAAGTTCTCTATTAATGAGAATTGTTTAAGTTATATAATGTAGGGATTTCCTAAAATGTTGAGCCAAAAAACACTTTTTTAAACTTCATTAACATCCAATAAGATTACTATTCCCAAAACATGCTTTAAAAAAGAGCTAGCGTAATAGAAGTCAAGGTATGAGAACTTCAAGGAGGGGGATTGTCTTCACTTTTAATGTTGCCCCAAAGTCAAGGACAGATTAGGACTGAAAGCCATGCATTGCATTTGAGTAATGGTTAAGAGCTCAGACAATAGTAGTAATTACCTCCTAGGGCTTCTAGCAGGATAAAAATAGTAACCATATGCAAACTGCTTAGAGAAGTACCAGGCTCATAGTAGGTGCTCTTAGCTATCATTTGGTAACTGTTATTCACAGCTTGACAATTTCAGTTGCATGTGGTAGTAGAACTTTGATTTTTAGAGGCTGAAGAATATAGAAAGTGACAACACAATAATCAAAGATTCAGCTTCTATAGCATATCTATTTATCCTATATATTTACCAAGTTTTTATTCTTTTTATTTTTAACAAACTTAAAATATAACAAATAGAAAAGTACACAAATCATAAGCATATTGCTCAATACATTGACACAAAGTGCACACACCCGTGTTACTACCAATCGGGTTCAGACAACATCCTAAACATCTACCCTTGTGCTCTCCCAGTCACTATTCATACTCTCCTCCCCAGTGATAATCATATCCTGACTTCCAACACTATATTAATTTTACTTGTTTTCAAACTTTATGAAAAATAGAATCATGTTTTCTTTTGCATCTGACTTATTTCACTTAACATTGGGTTGGTGAAAATCATCCGTGTTGCTGCATGTAGCAGCAGCTTGTCACTTCTCACTGCTATGTAGTATTCCACTGTGTGAGCATGCCACAGTTTATTGATTTATTCTACTATTGATAAAAATTTGCATGCAATTTGGAACTATTATGAATATCGGTACTATTAGCATTTATGTACATGATTTCGGTGAACATATGTATGTATTTCTGTTATTTGCTTAGGAGTGGAATTGCTGGACCACAGCAATCCTTGTGATTTAAATCAAAATTACATTGAATCTAGATCAATCTGACATTTCCATAAGATTCAATCTTCGGGTGCATAAATATGGTGTATCCCTCCACTTAAGCATTTTTTTTTTTTTTTTTTTAGCTTCTTTCAGTATTGTTTTGCTCACCCTTATGGGTTTCCCCTTTTTCCTGGATTTTGGCCCCACAAGTCCTTGCTACCTTCACAGCTCCCAGTGCCTTCAAAACTTTATATATATTTTGTCCAGCTCATATATGGTTGTTTTGGTGGGAAGATAGGTCTGAAACCAACTGGTCAGCCGTTGCCTGAAGTGAAACTCTCTACCTCTCTATTTAAATAATTCAATATTATTCAATTAAATAGTTGATTCTCATTATTTGCAGTAATTATATTCTGTAAAATCTCCATGAAAACTGAGTTAGCAAGTACAGAACCATTGCTCCTGGGGGAAATACAAGGTTAGGTTCCTGGGAGCCTCTGTTCACAACATTTTCATCAGCTAATCAATACATAGCATTGGTTTATGTATATTTCTGTTCAAAGACAACTTATATAATATGTATTGTTGGTTCATTAACATGGAGCTCAGGGCCAACAGCACTATAATTCATGCCTGAACAAAGCTTACCTAACATATATTTCCTCCCTAAGGCATAGCACAGCCTTTTTGCACGTGGCAACACTACACAGCACTTCAGCACAATGCGTGGGGGACATCACAACAGCAAAATCACCAATGAAAAGCACAACAATATGAAAAACATGGCACTAAACAGACCATGAAAAGTTTACAGCGTGTGACTGAAACAAGAAGGTGGAATGTCACCTTGTTTCATCTCAGCAGGGAACATGTACTGGGTTGGGAGCTGGGGAGGTTTGTCACTCTGCAAATGTTTATAAATGATAGTGAAAGCCCTGCCAGTGTTGATTTTGGGATCACAAATACATTTTAGCAAGAAGACAAATTTAAACGTACAGAATCCATGAGTAACAAGAATAAACTGTATTTTATAAGTAAAATTATACCATTTTCAATAAACTGTACTATAAATTAATGTAATATAAATCTAAAGAGTAAATAATAAATGTATACAGCTCTTGTAGCTTAGATTTGTCCAGCTCTAATTTAACTTTTTATTTTTCTCAGAGATTCCCTACCTTTCCTGTTCTGTATCTGAACTTTTTTTTTAAAAAGATTATTCTTATCCACTTTAACTGATGAGATTTTAAATCCCCACCTAAATATTACTCTTTTCCCCAAACTTCCAGGAACTCTCAAAACCCTCCTGGCATTTACTTCCCTGAAATTTAACAAAGGAATACCACTAATTTAACCTGCCAGAGGTCACCATCCCTCTCTGCCTTGGGTTTCAGCTTCTATCTCAGAGTGAAGGATCTTTTCAGCCAGCACGTCTCTCATAGGCTTATTGTTGAAAATTAAACCTATGTGTTATCCTCATTTTAAAATTTTCTTCTTTCATATCTCTCCATTTCTTTTCTGTAATCGATGTAAACTCTAAACTCCCTGGCTACTACTACCTGGAATCCTTGATACTTCACAAAATGTCTCTCCCTAAATATTATTACAGAAATAAAAATTCAGCAAAATAAAAAAAATGGATTAAGCTGTCAAGGAAGAACAAAGTCAAAATTTTATTTTGTCTTGTTGTCAGCTGCTATTCTTTGTTTGAGAACAGAGAAGTCAGAGGATTCCGAAACAAGAAATGATTTCCTTATCATTTCTTCCAGGTCCTAGACATGGAAGATGATTATGTCTTTGTATTGATCATCTCTCAAACATATTTATTAGCTATAGAGATGGCAAAACGTTATTCACAGCATTTCTAATTTCTAGGTATTTCTAAAATGTTGTTTCTTCTCATGGCTATAAATCTTACTGGCCTGTCTATACAGCAGTATGTTACTCTTCAGAGTCATTAAACATACTTTACTGAGAGAAAATACTATAATCGTATAATTACAACTAAATGGAGGCTATTACTCTCAGTTGGTTTGTGAAAATTCTAACATAGGCACTTTGGTATCTTCTGCAAGATGTTAACATTTGCTGCTGGTCTCTAAACAAAGGGTAGAGAGACTTTTAATTAAATTAGTTCAGGGAATGTTTAAACAAAATTAATCAACTTTCTTTACTGCCGCACTTGTGGTCTTTTATATGTTAATGTGTGTTGGGTATTTCCAGAAGATTACAATGTGCTGCAATCTCAAACATACTTAACTTCAGAATGCTTTTAAGCACCATCTTACAGGAATAGTATTATAAAAGGCATAGATTTGGGAAATCTCTAGAATATGACCCACGTTACATTTGTAGGCTTAGAAATTAAAGTGGAAGAAAAAGGATAATTACATTGATGCCCTTGAGGTGGATCTTCAGGATTACTGGCATCTCCCTAGGAGGTCTTGAAACCCGCCAACACAGCTGAGTTTTTGCTTACCTACTTCATTAAACAGCACTGTGAATAAAGCAGATTTTATGGGATGCAGGGGTCATTATAAGGAAAGCTTCCCTGGCCATAAAGAAAATTTAAGCTCTGGAATATAAACAAAATTTTTAGAAAAGCTCCTCTCAGATTTTGTTAATATCAAAAGAAACCATTGTTCAGTGAAGAGACTCTCTTTTAAATCCTCTTTTAAAATGTCTTTAAATGAGCAAAACTTCATTTCAACACCTTGGAAAGAAAATTATTCTAAGTGATTACTGTCTTCTTAAACTGAGTATACGAAACACAATTCAGCTCTTCCTCGAGGACTCTGTGTCATTTTGCGGCCATTGGGGACTGGACGGTGGCTGAAAGTCGGGTTGTTCCAGGCTCATTAATATGCATTGACCCCAGCATGTTCTGCTTCTGGAAGTTACTTCCTACTTCTTATCTGCCTCCGAGGTCCCTCCTTCTTATCTCTCCTCCTCCTTCACACTTCCCCAAGCTGTGTCTAATGTGCTGAGCTATTGAGAACCACATTAATATACTTGTTGGTATAGGTAGAGAACTAGAGAAAGTGGACCCAGAATGAGCAAGTGAGTTGAGCTTCTTTGATTAGAAATAAGTAATTTCTCAGAAGACTTTCTTAGTCCTTCCTGATCAGGCAAATATTCAATTAACAGATGCTATTACGGTTTGGGGCTGCTTTTGGGGTAGTCAGGTTTTGCCAGAACAGTGAGGTATCTTTTAATTTTTATTAATTATAATAATTTCAAAAAAAAAGCAATAAAGAAAATACCTGATGACTTCAAATCCTGTACAATTCTACATTTCAGAGAAAACAACATTTTCTCCTTTGTATTCTTGAATACACACAATGGACTGTTAACTGAACATTTAAATAAACTCATTCACTGTGCATCTCTTGTATATGAGGAACCCTGCTATATACAAGCAATACAGCCCAAAACTACAGTAAACTAAACCCTTGCCTTATTGTCTATTTGGTCTAGCTAATAAAATTAAATAATGTTGCATAGATAATGTTTAACTTGAATCACTCTCTTTAGTGTTTCATAATCAGCAATTTGCTTTTACACATAAATAAACTCAAGAAAAAACTAAATTTCTTCTCTTTTAGTTCCTGTCTTAAGAAAAATGTATGTCGTTTCCTGATTGCAATTCCTTTCTTTTTACCAGATATTTTTAATAGTACCCCAAAAATACTTTTAAGGCAATACTACTTTAAGGGAAATTTCTTTTTAGGGAGGTGGATGGAAGCTCCATTCACACTGTAAGAGGTCTAGAATGTTAGTGTAGGGTGCCAACGTGGCATTTCCATACAATGGCGCTAATCCCCACAACCAAATGTGTCAGTCATTTCTCTGTGTATTAATGTCCCAACTCTCATTTAAACAGCCAGGAAAGCACAGATCTTTGTTTTAAGTGCAAAGCCCTGCTGATGGGCCAACTTTGTCCAGGCCACTAGCACATTGTCTGTGCTGAGTGAACTGGAAAAAAAAGACCCATTATATCTGAAAATGTTAACGTTTCAACACAGGAAAGGACAGTAAGGTACAAACCAACACGGGGTCATCTTTCCTTTGTACTGGATTTGGTTTCTGAATTCCTTCCTGGGAAAGGGTTCCGGCTGTCATTATTCCCTTGCCAGCTTAGTGGATAACATCTTTACATCCCCCATCCGCTTCTGCTCCTCTTTTACATTTACAGAAAAAGACCTGATGCCTTGTATTATGGAACCTTATGTACTTGTGGCAACCCCTGCACCAGACTGTGAACTGGAGGCAGGTGCAAGGTTACATCTGCTCTGCTATTTATGACAACACCGTGAGCTCTTTCAATAGATTCTATGACTTATTCTAATGAGATTCAAGGCAATAACTTTGACTTTCCCTGGAATATTACTATGTGGGAGTCACAGGTTATTCATTCATTCATTCTATGATGTATCCAATGCCAGGAACTGTGACTTATTCATAAGGGATCCCCAGTACCAAGTGCAGTGCCTGGCATAGAATATGTCTGTAAGAACAGAATCAGTGAATGAATGGCCTGTGTTTTGCTCATGGTAGTTTCTCTAGAAGAAGCGGGGGTGGGAAGCAGTTGATATGATTCTTATTCAAACAAGAGGTGAAAGATTCAAAGGAAAACTGAGCTGACTCTAACTTGTCACATACAAATGCAATAAACTTGTGTCTCTTGTGCAAAACCCAAAATCTATGTTGCTTCCTTATCCTCCAGATGAAAATAAGTTGCCTTCAGAGTAGTAAAATAAACTTAACCAGTTCCCATTCAGTCATCAGCATTTATTTAGTGTGTACCAGGTCAGGCAAAAAGGAAATGAGGCATCCATCTGGAGTACAACAAGGTCAAGCATAACCACAGCTTCACTGAGTACGGAGCGTGAATAAATAAAGGTGCATGCCCCAACTAGGGCTGGAGCCATGATCAAGCTTGCAAGATTATACTATTTGCAATTTGGACTTCTCAGATACTGCCCTTGCTAGGTGTCGTTTCGTTGCAAGTGGGGTAAATAAGGTTCCTTATCAGCCAGACGTGTTGGAGAGAAGCAGATTTGAGAAAGGAGAATTACAGTACATTAAAATTGCTGTGTGTTACTGACTAGACATTCAGTATTGACCCTCACATTCTTTATGACCCTACCCCCAACCACCAAAGAACAAGAATGTCAGTTCATAAAGCTCGCCTTGTGTAGCTACAGGTGTCTGCCCATGTCATCTTATCCTAATTGCAGCAATAAGCACAACATGTGACATGTAATAGAAGCCTAATGATGACAATGAACCTCATCAGCTGGCTGAAGTTTACAAAGCACGTTCACATATGTGCTGTCATGCACTCTCATTTCATTAGTCCTACTCTGGGGTCGTTCATCAATCATTAATAACTTGGAAACAAACCAGACCTGCCTTTCTATTCTTTTGTACCATTAGGTAACATCGAAACTTCAATGCTTCACTCAGATGCTTTAAATTTTCAAAGTCTAATGATCACTCATATCAATTCACATATTATTGCACCTCTTTCATTATAAACAACTAGATTTTTGATTTTTGAATGCTTAAATTTTATTTGTGATTTATTTTTAAAAGAATTTATTTCTGGATATAAAACTCCTGCGTGTATTTTTTCCATGGTATATTTCAAATTTCATAAAATGTTTTACCACCATGAACACAAAGTGTATCATGTTGCTAACAAAAGTCACATTAAACCTACCCTGTTAAAATAAAAAAGAAGCTGAATGTTACATCTGAATAATTTTACTCACACAAAGTAAACCAGTGGATTAGAAATGTGCCTTTACAATGTGCCACCTTTCTATTGGCAGTGTTTAAAGCTGCCTTAAGGGAATTTTCTGTCCCAGCACTGGCCCTATATTATCTAGAAATATTTAAAGGATCATTAATCTACTGTGCCCTAGTGAACTCAGTGATCAAGGATGTTTCCTTTGGCGATAATTCACATTATCATTGCCACACCCAATAACAATCATGTAGGTCATTATTGCATGCATTTTTACCTAATTCCTGGCCACATTTTAGGTCCCCACCCTTCTTTTTCTTTCTTTTTTCATGCCACTTTCATTTTAGGCTATCCTGTTCCTCCTGGAACAAGGCAGTATATAAAGGGCACTGAAGCAAAAGATAGTGTTAAGGCAAACTAATCACTGATTTCTGTTGAAAGCAAATAGGGGGAAAATGTTGCCCTCTCCATCCCACTGGGCATCTCACAGAAAGGAGTTTTGAAAGCTCTTTATGAATCTCAAAGACATTATGTCTTCCATACTGTCTTTGGCCCAGAAGAAAAATATTGCCCTTATAATAATGTTGTAACTGCCTGCCTAGGTGAGGGGCCCTTCTCATCTCATTATCAGTCTTATGAACCTGAAACCAAAGATTGGACTGGACCGTCACCATGATTTAGGGCAGAATCTGAAGTCTTGCCCTGTAGTCAGGTTGTATAATAACCTTGGCCAGGACAAAAGTAAGAAGAACGTATGCGAAAGGATTGATCCAATGAATCAACTTCTTATAGTGGGAAAAGACTAGAAATCCTTATTAAAAGAAGTTTGTAAATACTTCCCAGTTTTGTGCTATAACTTACAGAATATGCCTTTTGAGCCAAAGTATTTTAATTATTTGATTATCTGTTAATTTTAATAATATGTTTCTACAGTGCTCTAGTCTCTTTATTTTCTCTTGTTATTACTTGCTTTTACGTTGAATTCCAAATTTCATTATTCTTTTTCTTTTTTTTTTCTAACTTCCTTCATTTCTGTAATAAGTCTTTATACCATGACCTCTGTTTGTATCTTATTAACTTGATTTTTTCTAGAGATTTATTTCTTGGCCTCTAATAAGTTGAATTGTATCTACGTCATCAAAGTTATGATTCCCATGCTTAGAACTTGATTTTTCTTTTTCAATGAATTTATTTTAAAGGGCCCTTTCAACCCTCAGATTCTCTGAAATGTTTCTTCTGTCCAAGCAAGAAAAAGATAATGAGAATTTATGTAGTGCTTGCCCTTATATTTTCTACAGACATTTTAAAGCAAGGATAATGCTGCGGTAGTATAATTTAAGACCAATCTCAAAGTATACATTTATCCTGTGATTGGTTGATTGATCCATTCATTCATTCATTCTCCAAACATTCGCTTCTCTATGTAAGCCAATGCTAAGATCTGTATTTACAGTGATAAAACAGAGTGGTTCCTACCCCGGAGGAGTTCACAGTCTAATAGGGACCAACACACAAATAAGCAAATGCCATAATGTGGGATCGTTACTATGATCTAAGCATCTATGGGGTGCACTAGGTCACAAAAAAGTGAGTGGTCAGTTCTCTCGAGATGCAGGTTAAGAAAAGCTTCATAGATGAGATGATGATTCAGTTGAGTTTTGCAAGACAGTAGATTCATAAGGGGCCAAAGGAAGGGACAAAACGTTTAGACAGAGCAGCACACACAAAAAAAAACATGAACACAAACCAATATGAGTCGCACTGGAAAGTGGTTCTTCAGCTCACGTGTGGGGTGTGAAGTAGGATCATAGAGAGAAGTAAGCAAAGACATGGAAAAGATGCCATACAAAGTTTGCACACAAATTCTTAGGCCATAGGGAGCAGCTGAAGGATATGAGTAGATTTGCCAGAAAGATCCTGTTTCAATAAAATAAACAGTAACTGTAATATCATCTCTAGGAATGACAAGTCATCATTTAAGGCTACAACAAAATGTGGTGACAGGTTTGCAATTAGGGATGGGAGTTTGCAACCGTGTTACTCTCTAAAGTGAAATCTCTCTTTCCCTCTTTAAATTTTGGTTTGCCCTATTACATTTCCATTTCGGTTCCAGAGATACCTCCAGCCTTTCATGTCCTGCTTCTTTCTCTCTCTAGCGACATGACTTTCAATGGATAGTACATTATTTCTGTTGTCCAAGCTTCACATTAGTAACAAACTTGCCAGCTAGGCAAAGGTTTCCCCAAAAGGTTGCCATTTGAACCACTTTCATTTCCAGTGGCAGTTCAAATTCAAGAAACTCGTCAGTCCAAGTTTTATCAGCGGCTTCTGCTGTCTTCAGACTGCTTTCACATTGGTCGAAGTAGAGGAAAACCAAGTAACGTTTTCACAAACATTTACTTTTAAACTTATTGTGAGCTCCTTAGTGAGAATTTAGGTTCCTGAAATACCAGCGTAAAGACTTTTCTAATGAGTCACTCTGTCTGTAGCATTTGTCAGGGATCTTATTCAACCTAAGGGCGCCCCAGAGGTGGGCAAGCTCCAGAAATTAGCGTTAATGCTTTATTTTGTCTTGAGCTGCAAAATATCTGTTGTTTAATGACAACTGCCTGAACAACTTAAAGAGTCTTGCTATAATTTACCAGTCTGACCCTCCTTGAACTTCACTACAAACACTGTTAATGACGTTGTGCACAGCAGTAAAGAGAATTTTCCTCTAGATTATCAGCATAATATTGAAGTCATTATTTCTTTAATCTTTCAAGCCATTGGCATAATCTGTTTCTTCCCTCCACTAGATGCAATCAGTTCCTTCTCCCAGTTGGAGACATCTACTACAGATTTTATGATGTTTCTAGGAATTCGCCTCTGAGGGAACAATTTTCTCTTCAAAACTCAGCCTACACTTTATGGGGCTCTTAAAACCAGAGATCTCCAAATGGAATTGTTGGGAAATCAGGGTCTAGTTCGAACCCTGATACTCACTATCCATTATGCACTTCGGTTTTCTCACCTGTCAAAAAGACTGATCATATGAGTGAGAACATACAATATCTATCTCTCTGTGCCTGGCTGATTTCACTTAACATAATGTCCTCCAGTTCCAGCTGTGTTGCTGCAAACGATGATTTCTTTCTTTTTTTTTTTTTATGGCAGAATAATAAAAAGCTGATGTCAGGAAGATAGTGAGTAGAATAGTGGTTACCAGAGGCTGGGAAGGGAAAGGGGGAGAAGGGAGAAAGCAAAGTTGGTTCATGGCCACAAAAATACAGTTAGAGGAATAAGTTCTAGCGTTCGATAGCAGAGTAGGGTGACTACAGTTAACAAGAATTTATTGTATATTTCAAAATAGCTAAAAGAGATTTGAAATGTTCCCAATATAAAGAAATGATAAATGTCTGAGATGACAGATACCCCAATTACCTTGATTTTATGATGGCACATTGTATACATGTATCAAAATACCACATGTACCCCATAAATGTGCACACTTATTAGGTATCAATAAAAAAATGGTCATAAGATCTGCTTAACTCCAAAATGCTCTGTGATGTTAGGCAGTTCTTTATGCTGCTCTGACACGTAGAAAACTATTGTAAACCAGAGGAATTCATTTTAATAAGGCATAAATCTCCCGGTTTAAGCATTAGTCCCTACAAATCTCACCACTGGTATTTGTTAGCAGTAATCTTTTAATTAAAACCTGTCTAATTCAATTCAAGAGTGATATACAATAAACATGTTGGGATTTTATTAATAAATGTTAAAATATCTTAACTGCACAGTGAACATCAGTTGTGATTAAATAGCTCCATATTTTTTGTTTCTTTTGTTACTGAAAGTATTCATTGCCTCTGTCTGTTCACAAATTGATTTGTACTTTTCTTTGCATAATAATTCATGCACATTCACTTTTGAATTCTTCTGTCTTCCAGCATCTGGTTCTTCATTTTCTGTGACTGTATCTCATAAAAGAAATTGAAGATGTGGCAGTTATCTGCTTGCTGTAATCAATATGTGTAGCTGAAGTAGAAAATTCATCCAGATCCCAATATATTTTCCAGAGTTTTAGCCTTTCAGTGATCAATTTAACTAAGAAAGTCTGCAAGATTAAAGCACCACTTCACAGGAGGCTATGGAGCCATACTGTACTGCCTACTCTAGAAAGGCATCACAGGCAGACAGAAGTGAACATCTCCAAAATTATTTAGCTGTCCGGCCCCTGTGTAGACAGAGTAGATAGCAAAAACATTAACAATAGGCTGTACCAAAATATATATATATATATTTTTATGAATTGTTACTGTTCCGGTTTCTATTTCTTTTTCTAGGGATTGGCCTTCATTTTATGTTTCTTCCTAAAAGGATTCTTAATCTCTAGTGATCTTTCTTGTGACCTATGTTCTTTTTAGATCCTTTAGGCCCCCTGTTGTCTGGCCCATTTGACCACTAATGCATTTTATAGGAGGGGACATTTTCCCTATGTGATAAGATTTCACTGAAGTCGCCTTTGGTTAATCACTCTTTCTTATTCCTAATTTAGGGTTATCTAAGACTTTTGCCATCTCTAGTCAAATTTGCTTTCTTTCTTCTAGGTGTGTCCCTTATGTGATTAACTCTGGAGTTTCTGGATTGTTATGAGAGCTAGTCTGTGGTCTGTCTCTTTTTTGTAAGTTACAAAGATCGTATACTTCCTGAGGTCTTTCTTTTCTCTTATTTTCTGGCATACAGAATTGTCATATAGAATTGCATATATTATGGCATATAGAATTGTCATACTCCTACTAACATGTATATGGCACTTGGCACTCTGCAAAGTGCCTTCATGTAAAACATCTCATTTCATGTTCACCTGGGAGATAAGAACTGTTATTTATCTTCCTTGGGCTGATAAAGAAACAGAGCCTCTAAAAAGGTAAGAGATCTTCCCAAGTCATGGTGTCAACTCCCAGGACAGTCAGCACTCAAACCAATGTTGCCTGACTGCAAAACTTGTGCTCTTTTTCTCATTTTGTATCCACAAACTTAGCAGCAGGGCCCATCACTACCGTGGACCCTGTTGGAATCAGTGAAGCACTAAAGAATGTAAACTTCTTGATGACAGATCCTAAGAAGGTCTATTGTAAGAAATAGTACTATTGTGGTACTACTACCACTTATATAGCAATCTGTCAAGTGCTATACAAATGACGGTAATATTATGACAATTTTGTAGGAGAGCCCAAACAGGGACAGATCTGAGCTCTGGACAGTCCCACTAACTTAATTTGCTATTCATTATAGAATTCTCAAGTGCACATAACTATATATTAATGCTTTATCCTTATGTTCAATATCTCTTAGTCAATACTGTACTCTCAAGTGCCTTAAAGCAGTACCTGACAAATGATAGGTGCTCAAGGAATGTTTGCTGACTAGATGAATGAATGAAAAGTATCCCTGGACTTTGTACCTACCAAATGCATGGATCTTGATTTTTAAAGAGATGTTCCATGAGATACAAATGCTGAATATAGCAAACCAGAGTAGTATAGTCCCAGGAAGCCCAAAAGATGTCCCACGGTCCCTCAGGTCCGTGTATCCACTGATCCCATAGCCCAGAGAAAACCTCTGCTGGGTCCTAAGCTCAACTTTCCTCCTAACTGGTAGCATCACTGGGCAACCCCACTGAAAATGTTCCTTTTTATTTGTTATGAAATGTCATATATATTCATTTCACAGCCATGCAGCCACTGCACTCCTACATAACACCATAAAGTAAACTTGTATCTCAACAAGGAGCACATGTCGTGCTGAAACTTACTGGGATGGTGTATGGGCATCTTTTCATTCTATTATGCATGCTTTCCTCTAGCAACATTCCAAACACTTCTCTAAGTTTCTAGACATCCATTGCCCAGTTTGTTCTCCAATACAAGTGCCGTTTCCTATATGTGGAGTAAAACCTTAAGCATATTAAAACGTTTGGTATTTTCCAGTAGAATAAATTTGTGCTTACCTCGTCATATTTTTCAGCTTCTTCTAAAATAACCGAGAGGCTTAGAATGTTTTGCGTAAGACTCCTTTTGTGTCCCAGGTCTTCTGTGGGAGAAAAGAGAGAGAATCCTTTGATGTAAATCTTTTTTGATGTAATCCTTTTCTAATATTAATCTTATTCACTCTGTGTCAATCTTTAATTACCATTAGCACTTTAATCTGGCCACGTGTGGGATTTGCGGAGGAGGGTGCTTTGCTTCCATGGTAATGTGACTCTGGTTCCATGAATTACAGTTTTGCTTTTCCAATAAATAAATTTTCAAGGTCTAGGGCATGTACTTTCAATCCCAAAGTCATCAGGATGCTACTAAAAATATATGTAGTATACCATAAACCCTTGGTAGTCATC
>RJWJ010019894.1:0-29746 GCA_004363605.1 Indri indri | reverse complement strand
CCAAAGGCCTTTCACATCCAGCGTTGTGTTGTTTCCCTCTCACCTCCACCCTTAGGTAGGCACTGTGTGTGCCCCTGTGGCAGATGAGGAAATGGAGGCTCCGACTGGCTCACTCAAGGACAGAGAGTATCTCTGCACCGTTCTTGTCCCGAGAAACCGGCAGGGTGGGAAACAGGCCCCAGCTCACGGCGTCTCGGCCTCTTCTTTCTTCTCTGCTTCCTTGACGCCTGTTAAGTTGTCAGTGTTAAATATTTTAGCAGCCACTGCTTCAGGTGTAGACCGTGGAAGTGTGTCTTTTTCCAGGGAAGGCGCTGGAGCAGGTCTGATTACTGATACTCTTACTGCCCTTTCCTTTTGCAAGGCTGGCAGAAGGTGTTTGGGAATAAAAATCTCAGGGGACAGGTACATCTGTGCCCTGAGAGTGGGCAGGGCAGGCAGACCCCAATGCACAGCGAACTCGGGTCAGCGCTCAGCTCTCAGGCCAGGAGCGCCCTTTGCCGGAAGGACAGCAGGGCTCTGAAGCTGCCCCAGGTGAGGAGGATGGGCTGAGGATGAAGCCAGGCTGGAGGCAGGGGAATGGTGGGCAACGGGAGCTTAAATCCAGCTCTCACCCATGGTGGGTGGTCATAGGACTGCACCAAGCCTCGGCTTCTGCAGGTAAAAGGGGCTGACAACATCTCCTGGGGGTAGAGGAGGGTTTACATGGGAGCAGATGAGGCATGACACCAAGCACTCTGCACAGAGCTTGCGGGAAGCCGTGCCAGTGACTGTTAAAGAGCAGGGCGTGGCTCTTGCAGACTCCAAGAACGAGGTGCCTGAGGGGCCAGGGAGGGGGGTCTTCTGGGCAGCTCCATCCCCACGGCCGGCTCAGCGGCCACCCAGCAAATGTGCCCCCCGGCGGGTGCTTAGAAGGGGAAGCCAAGGGCTCTCCCGTTAGGGAAGAGCTGAGACTGGCTTTCAGGCCATGCTGGGCACAGGCTCCTCCACTGGAAAGAGGTTTGGGGTGAATGCTTAGGCGGGTAGGTAGGCAGGTCCATGTGCTGCAGGCGAGTGACAGATACGGTTTGTTGACTCCCAGCCCAGGGCCCAGAATGCTTCTGAGGGGTCGGGTTGTCTGTGGGCTCCTGTCTACTCGTCCAGTGCCTTCTGCAAGGGTGACACGTCTTTCACCTCCCTGGGTTTCAACATCCTCCGACATGGGATTGGGAAATTGGACATTGTGATCCTAAGTTGTCTTTCTAGAAATGTTTGCTTGCATGTGTGTTTGTGGTCATTCCGATACAGAGTTGGTCTCCGTCTCTGGCCACGAGAATAAGCTGCGTCTTTCTTCTCTGGGAAGCTTAGACTTGCATGGCAGGGCTTTTGCTCCCCGGCACCCGATACCCTGCCTGACGCACAGTAGGCACCGTATACGGTTGCTGAATTATTAAACACAGCCAGCTATCAGGTGAGTTTGAGGGTTCCTGCCCTGGAAAACGAGGTCAGACAGTACTTTGGAGGCAGACAGCTGTGTCCGGCTCTGCCGTTAGACTCTTCAACCTCAAACAAGTTCCTTAGTCACTCTAAGCCTCAGTTTCCTTGCCTGAAAAATGTATAGAATGCTCGGGTCCACCACATAGTACTATGGAGATTACATAAAAATAACATGTGTAAAAAGCTTAGCAGATGGCCTGCTTGGCCTGCAGTAAGCACTTAAATATCAGGGGTTATTGCTTTTATTATTACTATCATTATTATTACTGTCACCATTTGAATGACAATAATACTGTTAAGGTAGGTTAGTGACAAATGTCTGTGTTTTCACACACGGGCTCGGTGAAACTTGCTGCAGTTCATGTACCTCTGCCCTGGATTCTTTGGAATGTGCCACTACCCTCTAATGCTTCCTCCCATCCTGTGGCCCCAGCCCCCCCATGGGGGTGGCCCTCGGTGTTGTAACATTGTGTTGGATGCAAGGTCAAGCCTTCTGGCGCCCATGGGGAATGCATTCCCTTCCTTGTGGAAACTAGGGCTTTGGGGTTAACCTCTTGCCAGGAGTGGCTGCAAAGAAGCTGCAAGCTGACATTAGCGGGAGGGAGCGTGCGCCTGTGTGGTGAGCACCGCCAGGCCGCGCTAGGGGGAAGCAAGCGCCCAGCACCTCTCACGGGACAAACAGCCCTGACTATTTTGGCGTGATGTTCTGAGCTGCTGGCCCATCCCAAACCTCCTAGAGGGAGGGGCAGGACGGAAAGCTGTCTGGCCCTGCCTGCCTGCCGGACGCCATAGCACAATAGCTGGAGGAGACCTTTCCTGGCAAGGGACCAAGCAGCCAGCCTTGAAACGTGCATGGCCAGAGTTGGCAGACAGTGGGTTGGGAAGGGTGGGAGCGCCAAGTCTGGGCTTGAAGTGTCAGCCCTAGACCAGATAGTGCTTCCGGGCCACCTGAAGGATGGCTGGGCAGAGGCTCCCCTGGCTCCTGAGGCTGGCAGCAGGGCTGCTCACCTTTGAGAGGGGTACCACCTCATGCCTGGCTCAGGCATTCCTAGTCATGAGATGTCAGAACCAGAGACTTTCAGCACCTTCAGCCTCCTCATTTTGCAAATGAGAGACCTGAAACCCAGAGAGGGCATGTGATTTTCTCAAAGCCACACAGCCTGTCAGGGGGTCACTCATACTGAATGCAGTTCTCTGGCCTCAAGACCAGTGGTATTTTCAACAATCCTTTTGGCACAATAGTGAGCAAGCAACGCCTTTGCCATTCACAGGAAACACCCGTGGGTGAGCCCCGTATAAGCTGATGTTCTAGATCATTTTCTGGAGGTGGTGATGGTTTAAAGTAATCTCGCCCTTGAGCTGTGTCTGAGACAGCCGCATACACAGGCTCGCTCCAGCTTTGCTTTTGCGAAGGGAGTTAGGCCGCAGCCTCTGTGCTGTGTGGCCTTGGCTTCCCTTTGCTGTGGCTGATAGCATTTGCAGCAGGAGTGCAGGAAAACCCACCAGGAAAAGCTAGTTGGCCCAGCGCTTGCAGATTCTCAAGTTTACCACGATTTGGGAGCATGTGGATGCCGATGGAGAGGACAGTCTCAGACTGGAGTTCAACAGGAGAAAGTTCTACTGAAACTTGAGTGTCATCTCCTAGCAGAGTGTGTCTGTGTGAGCAGTTTGAGGAAACCCTCAGAGGGTACAACAGTCCATTTCAAGTTTCTTTATGAACAGTTGGGCCGTGAATCCTTGGGAGATAAAATGCTACTGATGGTCATTACAGGGTTTAGTTTTGTTTTTGCATGATGATGGGACATTTATCTGTTCAAAACCAGCAGGCTCCCTGCTGAATTGATGTTTATACCTCCTATTGGTTCGTGGCTTCTCTTCGGTGGAGAGGATTCTGTATGAGTGGAATGTGGAAATGGCCTTCAGTGGAGGGAAATTTTTGCTTTCAGAAACTCCCTTTGCATTTGGGAACTATGACTGACCCGAGGAGGAAAGTTACTACTCTTTCCTGCTTCTTTCTGGCAGTTCTGAGAAGCCGCTGGCTCTAAAGTCTAACAAAGGCCATTTTACGTCTTCTAAATCCCTTTTCCTTTGGCGTAAAAACGTGGAGAAGCTGTAATAAAGAGGCAGGCGCAGACTCTAAAGGCATCAGAGGCAGGAACTACAGTGCAGGTGTCAGCCAGACCCACGTGCCCTTGTCTCTGGGTGACCCTCTGCCTGCCTTGCCGCTGCCCTTACTGTGGCCCTGGATGGGACCACGTTCTGGTTCAAGAGACAGTAGCAGCTCAGATAGCATAGTGCCTGGGAAGCCTTCCCAACACTCTGACTCTCCAGGAGTACCCCCAACTCCCACCAGAGTAGTGAGATTCCTTTCTGGAGCCTGAACACAATTTTAAGATTGGGAGCTAATATATTACAGTTTGTTGAATGGGATTTCATCCTTTGCAGAAGAGCTTGTGTGTTTTGGGCTGGACAGGTCTGGGTTCAAATCTGCAATTTACTCACTGTAGGACCTTGATCATATTACCTTGTCTCTTGAGGCCTCAGTTTGTTCATCTGTAAAACAGGTATAAAATTAGTACCTACCTCATGAGCATTCAGTGAGACAGTGCATGGGAAGTGCTTGACCAGGGTTGGCACAAATGTCTGTCACTGTTGGACAATGAGTCCTCTGTGCCTGGTCCTAGTCCTTAGCACAATGGGCTGCACATAATAGGTCCTCAACAACTGTTTGTAGAATGATTGTGTCTTGTCCAATGGATAGAGGGTGTATCTATTTGGTACTTCCCTCAAAAAAGAAATAAAAATCTGTTGGCCAAGCTAGTTGAACAACGTGAGAACAAAATCACTGTGGTTATAAATCATTCACTCATTCATTCATTCACTCAAACTGAGGGCCTCTTGCATAAAGGTCCCGTGCTATAGGTGCTATAGGCAGGTTTCTCATCCTCAGCACTGTTGACATTTTGGGCTGGGTAACTGTCGTTGGGGACTGTCCTGTGCATAGTAGGGTGTCTGGCAGCAGCACTAGATGCCAGTAGCATCCCCCAAGTCATGACAGGCAAAAATGTCTTCAGATGCTGTCAAATGTCCCCCGAGGGGGGCCAAAACTGCCCCCTGGAGAGCCAAAACTGCCCCCTGGAGAGCCACAGCTCTAGGGCCTTGCTACTTGAGAGTGGTTCCTTATACCAGCAGCAGCAGCCTCACCTGGGAGCTTGTTAGAACTGCAGAGTCGCACGTGCTACCCAGACCTGCTGAGTGGGAATCTATCCATACAGTCAGGCAGTGCTTAATTACAAAGAGATGCTCTGAGAAATGTGTCATTGGGCGATTTCCTTGTTGTGTAAACGTCATAGAGTGTACACAAACCTAGATGGTATCGCCTCCTGCACATCTAGGCTATGTGGTATAGCACATTGCTCCTAGACCTGGGCAGCTTGTTACTGTATGGAATACTGTAGGTAATTGTAACATGATGGTAAGTACATGTGCATCTAAACATAGAAAAGGCATAGTCAAAATATGGTATTATAATCTCACGGGACCACCATTGGTCTGTTGTTGACCTAAATGTGGTTATGTGGTGTATGACTGTATTTTGACAAGGTACCCAGTGACTCTTCACCCATTAGATTTTGAGCAGTGCTGTAGGCTCAATGACCACCCCTTGAATAGCGAGGACCTAGGGTGCTGTTCCCAACCTTGGCTGTGCACTGAAATCTCCCAGGGAGCTTTAAAAAAATACAGATGCCTGGGTGCCCCCCCCCCAAATAGTTTCTGATTTAACTGATATGGGGTGTGGCCAGGGTGTGTAGGGAACATGAAAATATCCCCAGGTGATTCTGCACAACAGAGAGCCGCTGGTCTAGGGAATGCAGAAACGAGTCAAACCAAGACCAGCCTTTAGACGCATATTTGCCTGGGGGGAGATGAGACAGCCATATACTCGTTACCCCTGTGTAGGCTAAACAGAACCCTGTAACCTCCCCTTGCTCCTGGCCCTGCCAGACCCTGGCACTACTGCGACTGTCCATCAAATGTTTTATTTTTCGCCTTTGCCCTGATGTCACGTGGACATCTAACTCTGTCTCTTGGAGAAAGTTGTTTTTCTGCCAAAGAAGAAGGCACAGTAGGCAGAGCTGTGCTTCCTATTTAGTCAAAGACTTATTTAAAATCAGGACTAGGCGCAGTTCACGTGCAGGAATGTGTTGGCCCCTGGAGGGGCTGGGCCAGGTGCGCTTGGCCCGTGAGCGTAGGGGGGTCCAGCACCTTGGCTCACTGAACACACCTCTGAGCAATGTAGACCTGGCTTTGTGAATGGGCTTTGCAGACCCTCAAGGAGGATCCCAAGGCCACGTCTAGAAACACTGGATGAAGCTGAGAGCCGTGTGCAAAGCAGCCCCCACACATTTCCTTGTGTGTATTTTGGGTTCAGGCTGACATTTCATCTTAGCATGGGCGGAGGTAATGGCTGAATTTTTAGAAGGCCTGAATTCCGCCTGCAAATATTTCTCTCTGCCCCACAACCAAGTTTTGCTGGGTTGCAGTTCAGGAATGTATCTTGCTGCTTATATAGCCCTTCATGGAATGTAAGGACTTAGCTCAGAAGCCCGAAGCAGTGATTCCTTCCAGGAAAAAAAAAAGTTCCTCAGCTTATAAGTGAAATGGATCTTATATTACTGGTATGAGGGCTGAGCTCCTGTGATAGAGCCAGGTGCTGGGCCGGGGTTCCTCGCAGCATGGTGCTTGCCTGACATGTCGAAGTGCATAAAAATAACCTGAAGTTTAGCCCTTTGTCGCCAGGGACTGGTTAGGAGCTTGGGCTCTGCAGACACAGCCTGTGTGTGAACTCTGGCCCTGCTCTGTGTGTCCTCCGGGTAAGTGACGTCACCACTCCAAGCCTCCATGGTCAGCTAAGGACAATGGCAGTACCTACCGCAAGGGCTCTTTGAGAATTTAGCAGAGAAGAGATGGAAACACTTAGCAGAGGACCAGCTGTGTGGGCAACGCTCACAAATGTTACCAGCTGTGTGGGCAACGCTCGCAAATGTTACCTAATATCATAGTGGTTATTTTTAAAAAGTTTTCAATTGCCTTTGTGGTTTTCTTTTTCCAGTTATTAAGTCGGGAAGGCACAGTGTGAGTTGTCATGTGGATGGTATTTTGTTGCTCTTCAAAGCAGGCGGATGATGGGAAAACCTCCTGGGCCCCAATATCCCTTCTGTTTGGGTTCTTGGCAGTTGGGCGAAGCCCTGAGGTGCTGCCCTGCTGGGGAAGAGCCTCTAGCAGCAGGGAGGTCCCGAGCCCTGGGGCTGGGGGAGGCTGGTCCTGGAGAGGGGATGCGTCTTCCAGGAGGGAGGAAGGATGGAGGGAGGACAGTGAGCACTGGACTGGGAGTCAACCCAGCGGAGGCTCAGCCTACCAGCTGCGGGGGGGGGGGGGGGGAGGGGAGGCCCTGCAGGCAGACTTGGTCTCCTGAGCCTCAAGGAGACCACATTTTGGTTCAACAGACAGTGCACAAACATTAAAAGATTAAAACAGCTCACGGCCCTAATCAGCTTTGCCTCTATTTGGTACTTAACATAGGCGGCCTTTTGTGCTTATCCAGAAGGCATTCTCCGTGAGGGCAGGGACTTGTCTCTTTCTTCCCTGCTGCTTCTCTAGCTCCTAGAAGTACCTAAAAAATTGTAGGTACTCAAGAAGTATTTGTCGAATGACTTCATCATATACTCGTTTATTACGAGTTACTGAGTATGTGCAAGAAGATTTAATTCCTACAACCTCGAATGTCCTATTTCTTTTTTCTGTTCTCCTGCTCCACATTCTCTTCCTTTTTCAGCTCAGCGTCTCCTCAGTGTCGATCACTCCTGGACCACCTTCCTGACGTTTACCCTATCCGTGTACTGCTTGTGTTACTGTCTGCACACTGTCTTTCTTTAAATGGCTTCATCTTTCTTCCAGTGTATTACTAGGCACTGTCTGTGAAGTTCTGGGTTTGGTGTGCTAATGATATTTTTTCCTAATATGCTTTTAAATGCATAACTATTGAAATACTCTAATTTGAGAAACTCTAATACGGTAACACCTACTTATCCTCTAAAACTCAGCCTAAGTAGTCCCTCTTCTGGAAAATACCTCTTCCAAGTCTGATTTAAATATTCCTTTGCTGTGTCTGTCATGCGGTAGTCATTCCTTTATCTGACTGTAGGAGTGAGCACAGGAACCACATTGCCCCTGACTGTTTAAGCTGTGCTTTGATAAGTGACTTTGAATCACTAAATAAAACTCCTTTAGTCTAGGGAAGTTTACGCTGTCTGGCACATGGGGGTGCCTTAATAGGATGGCCTGTGAATTTCTGAGGACACGGTGCTGTGATTCAGGGCCCCAGCATTCCCAAGCTTCTACTTGGGAGTCCCTCAGCAAATCAGATATATGAACTTTGATTTAGACCCCAGCTTCCAGCAAAGAGCTAGTGTGTTCTTTGGGGAGGGTTTGGCCTCTGACCTTCAGCGGCACATATTCCCTAGCAGTTGCCCGGAGGCCGTGCATGCTCCTGGTCTCTGGCCTCGTCTCCCAGGATTTCTTCATGGATGAAATGGTGGCATAGGCAGTCTGGGGTGGAAGGGGAAGTGGCCAGGGGAGGGGCCCTTGGTCCAGTGGGGCAGAAGTAAGGTTTTGGATAGAATAGATGCTCCCTTTAGTTTCCTAAAATTACTTCTAATACACACGCCCCAGCCTCTGGCTCTTCCTCCCGGGGACGCGGACCGCACCTGGCGTCTGCTGGTGTTCTCCCTTCCATATTCCTGCGTCCTGCCTCTCCAGCAGGAGCCTGTTTTCCAGGCACGGTCCTGTCTTAGACATTGTTACACCTGCATGGGCACTGGGGACAGCAATTGCAGGTGCTCAGTGACTATTTGATCGATTGATGGTTATTTCTGTGGAAGGCTTAGGGGAAAACCCATTTCCTTGCCTTTTCCAGCTTCTAGAGGCTGCCCACACTCCCTGGCTCATGTCCCCTCCCTCCCTCCTCAAAGCCAGCATCTGCAAATCTCTCTCTGACTCTGTCCACAGGTACATCTCTTTCTCTGACTTTCTTCTTCCTCCTCCTTCCAATTAGAAGAACCTTTGTGATTACATTAGGTCCACCTAGATAATCCGGGATAATCTCCCTATTTTAAAGTCAGATGATTAGTAACTTTAATTCCATCTACAACTCCCCTTTGCCAAGTAATTTAACATATTCACGACTCCAGGGATTAAGATTCAGACACCCCTGGGGGCCTTCATTTTGTCCACCATGCCAAGCTACCAGTAGCTTTCCAAGCACAGTGGTACTTTCCTCTGTCACAAAGGATGTGCATCTGTCCTCCTGGGGAGGGGCTGTTTCACATGAAAGGGATGGCACCTCAAATTCATGTTAGCTCTTTGCCCAGCTGGAGCTCACAAAGCGGAGAATGGGGTGTGTTTTTACCATAAATGAGTATGACCTAGGATTAGAGCACAAGAACACTGAAGACTGAGCATGCCAAGTCTTACTTCACCAATACATTTAAGCAAATTAGTCTATTTGGGTCTCAGTTATCACCTTTGTGAAATGGGTACACTAATACTATACCAGTAAGCCCATGATAAGCATGTGAACAGAGAATCCATTTAAATTTCCACCAGAAATTTGACTCTTAGAAGCATGGCGTTATTTAAAAAGCAGTATTTTCATAGAAAGCAGTACAATTCTGTTTATTCTACACAGAATCCTCATTTGGGGTCCTTGTGCATCTGTTTCTTTAAGAGGAGGAAAGGAAGTGGTGTGTCATTCTGAGCCTCCTGCCCTTTGGCCTCTGAGTATGTAATGTATAGCAATGCTTTCTTTGACACAAAACTTAAAATAGGAAGCCTGATGTCCGCATACTGTCACAGGTTCTTCTTTTTGGGGGCCTAGCTGCAGAGATTTCCAGAGAAAAGGTGATATGCAATGGTGTGGGCAGGTAAGTACCACTTCTGAATGAGAGGTCCATGTTAACAAAGGAGTTAATTTTGGGCCCTAAGAGGGGGACAAAACCCAAAACTCACAAGCCAATAGAAACACACGCTCCCTAGAAATAAGGCAGCGGCAGCGGGAGCGGGCAGCGGGGCAGTGGTTTGGATCTTTAGCCTCTGCCTACTTCAGAGGGTGCAGCAGCCTAAGAGAACACATGCAGGTTTTGCAGGCCGGACAGCCCAATCCGCGCTAACGATCTGTGGTTAAGCACCGTTAAGACCAGGCAGGTGAAGAAAAAGGGGCCAGAATTTGGCTCCAGGCACCCTGTCACCCCCAACTTCCTTCTGAGGCTGCCCGGGCGGCAGGCGGGCAGTCCCCCGCGGAGGAAGCGTGGACCGCGGAGGTGGGCCCCGGGCCTGTGCTTGACCTCGGTCATTTCACACGCCATGCCTTCCCCCGTTGCCATGCGTAGTGGAAAGCGCCGTGGAAAAACTAAGAACAGTAACAAGTTGCCGTGACTCAAAGACTCCTGGAAGAAATGTGCCGTGCCTCCCGGAGCAGCGGCCGGGCGGCGCGTGTGTCCGGCGGTCCGTGCGTCTCCCGCCCGCCGCTGTGCGGCCGCGGGCCGGTGGCTGCGCTTCCGCGGGCCCCTGGGTGCGCCTAGGCGCGCATTCCTGGCCGGGGAGGAGAGCGCGGCGGGCGCCCCGCGAGCAGCTGGCTGCGCTGGCCCGGCTCGGAGCGCCCGGAGCTGGGGGAGGAGCCTGGCCCGGCCGCGGCCGCTCGCCCAGTCATTGGCCTTTTGTGCTGCAACTTTCCCGAGCCCTTGGGGAGCCGCGCCGCCCGCGCCGTTGCCCCGGGAAAGTTTGCGTTCCCCGACGGACCACCGGGCTTTGGGGACTTCTTGTGTTGTGTCGCCGCTGCCGCCAGGCTTGGAAAACCCAGGCGCCCCGGGACTCCCGGGCAGCTGCGTCCCAGAAGGAAGGCGGCTCCCCGCGGGCCATCTCCGATCACCCCGGCGGGTAAGTGCCGGTGGCCGGGGGCGGGCGGGGTCGGGAGGAGACTGGCGCCCCCGACCCTGCCTGCCAGACAAAGGCGTGCTGGAAGTGGGAGCCGAAGCTCGTTTCAGCTTTTCCCAACAAGGACTGGTTGGGTGAAAAGTGGCCAACTACACATTTGTGTCCCCTGCTGGCAGAGGAGTGTGTCTGCCCAGGAGGCTGGTTTGCGGGAGTGAGACTGCGGGGGTCAAAGCCCGTGGTGGGGGTGCGCGCCTGTGGTTCGGGTCTGCTCCCGTGCCCGGGTGGGTGGGGTGTCCCCGCCCCTGGGCGGCCTCCGCGCCTGCCCCATTGGGCTTCTCCCGAGTTCGTGCATTCCCACCGGGGCGCACGGGGGCATCCCGGGCGGGCCACCGCAGCGCGTGGGTTAGCCCTAAGACTCTGTGCTGGATTTCCTCCGAGTTTGGGACTTTTAAATTCTCGAATAGTTACGTCAGCAGAGCCGAGCGCACTTCGGGGATCGGGTGCAGCACGTGACCGCCGAGCTTCCCCTGGGCGTCCTTGGCCCCCGCCCCGCCGCAGAGCGATCCTCTGGGCGTCCTGGAAACACACTTTCCAAAATGCGGGAGTCGCTGCTGGGCTCAGAGCGCTCATGCACGAGGCTGATGCAGGGTGTTCCTCCTCAGGGCTTGTCTTTTCTTAAAATGGCTTCATCATCATCATCATCATTATCATTATCATCATTGTCGTCTTCTGGCTCTGCCAATTGTAAGATGGGGGAATGTGGTAGCGGGTTGAAGTACAACCTAAGTAGACGTTGTGGAGGGGACATGGAAGCGGAGCCTGGGGGGCGGGGGCGGCTGGGGAGGGTGCAGAAGCAGGTTGGCGGGTCCCGGAGGAAGTGTGCGCACCCTGTGCACCCACGACTGCCCCAGCCCCCAGCCACAGGAGTCTAGGATGCTAGGGCAGCTTCCTGTCTGTGCTGTGGCCGAGGAAGGTGCAGCTTGCCGCCAGAGAACTCTCCATTCTCCGTTTCCCTGCTTCCCTGGTGAGGCCACATTTCAAAAGCCGTTTCGATTATATTTGGAAATGACTTTGGGACTGTGACCTGAGGCTGTGTTTCATCTGTGGTTTTCATCCACTCAGACTCACATGTAGGTATCAAAGTTGAGTCTTCCCCAGTGTTTTCAGGGTTGACGGAAATTGTAGGAGGGGTTTTGTTTGGGAATGGCACGGTGAGTTAGCTCCCAGAGTGGCTGGCTTTCCCTGCCCAGGCCCGGCAGGAGGGCCTCCTGAGAATGGGGCGCTTGTGCTGGGCAGGGAGTGGAAGGGAGTGGATTCCCATGGGGCTCCTTCTCACAGGCCGTGTCTGGGGCTCAGGCACTCTCTGGGGAGAGTCAGAGCAGCAAATAGGCCAGCAGCCGCCCTCCTTGTGTGAACAGCACAGCCAACCCAGCCACCCAGAGCCTCGTCCTCGGTCTTGCCTTCACACTAGTCTCTGTCCTGAGCCTTAGGACTGTGACCGTGGAGTCCGACCTGCTTCCAGTTACAATTATTCCCGTACAGGGATTACGGAAATCTGCGGGGCAGGTGCTGCTCCCCTGTGCAACCTGGATAGAATTAGTCCCTTGTCCCTCTGTGTGCCACCATCCCTGTGTCTCTCTAGTGCTTGGACATTTAAAATATTTGAGCTGGAAGGAAGCTTAAAGATCAAGGTTTCATTTTACAGATATGCAAAGGGAGACTCAAAGAAGTCCAAGGCCTTGGCCAGGGCCAAATATCAAGGTAGGACTCCAACCCAGCACCCCGGACACTTGGCCTGGTGTTCTCTGTGCTAAGTCCCACAGCCTCTTTAGTTTTATTTGGCTTTGTGTTGTGGTGATTTGTGTTTGTTGCTTCTATGGAGACAGACACTGCCTGCGGGAGGCTGTGTCTGGTTCACAATGCCAGTCCACAAGTGACATGGGGCCCTCGGGGTAGATCGTGGTTGAGTTGAATAAGACACAGCTCCTGCCTGTAAGGAGGTGTGTGTGTACGTGTGTTTGCGTATGTGCTTGTGTGTGTGATACCTGAGCATACAGATATTGGGTAGACTTTGTGGTGGGGGATCATGCTCCAGGAGGGGATGTCTGGAAATGTAGGAGGATGTTTTTGGTTGTCTCGGTGACTAGGGAGGGCACCGTTGGCATCTAATGGGGGAGGGCAAGAGATGCTATCCTGGGACAGTCCTGCAAGAATTGCCTCTCCCAGTGCCAACAGCATCCCTCAGGGGTCCCCAACCTATGGTGAGTTGCATATAATTATATTATGTATTACAATATGATAAGAGAAATGAAGTGCGCAATACATATAATGCTCTTGAATCATCCTGAAATCATTCCCCCTGACATCCGTGGAAAAATTGTCTTCCATGAAAATGGTCCTTGGTGTCAGAAAGGTTGGAGACCGCTGCGTAGAGGACGCTGCAAGGGTCTGAGGAATGGGGAGAACCATTTGTAACTGGGAGGATGAGAGAAAGGAGTGTCTGGGCTTGCCAGGCTCTAGGCTGTGGGTGTGGACGAGGCCAGAGGAGAAGGAGGGCTTGGTGGAAAGCACCTGTGTGTGTGAGCATGTGCCTCTGTGCGTGTGTTCTCCTGGGATTTGTTTCCACAGCCAAAAGCAAACAGTTCTTAGAGTCACTGCGGTTTGGGTTTAGCAGGCCCTTGCACCTTTTGTACAGATGATCAGGAGAAGGTTTAGGAAGCTGGTGATAAAGTCAGTGACTAATACTGGCCAGAGGAGCAAAGAGATGGCCGAAGAGCTGGGTCTCCTTGTTTTTCCAGTTGTGACCAAGGCCTGTGAAATCCATCATGGTGGCTGGGTTTTTTTCTGCTTCTCTGCCACTGAGGTCACAGTCCTTGGTTTATAACCTCAATAATCATTTCCACAGCAACTCACTGTGATGACAAAATATCCCGAGGATTATGAAATCATTTGGGAGAAATGAGAGGCATGAAAAAGACCTGGGGAAACACAAGTTTGCAAGGCAGTGCATCTAAAAATAGAGCAGAGAAGCAAGTGAAATTCTTGGGGGAGTACAGAGCAGAGGAGCTGCTGTAGTGGAGGTTTCGTGTCAGATGTGTGGAGTGTCAGCTCCATCCCCTTCCCAGTCCAGGATGTTGCAGTATTTCTGCCTGGCATTTAGCAAATGTCCCCAGGGCTGCTAATTGAGACAGAGCAAAGTTCCCAAGACTTATGTTTCCTGGGGTGGGGAGGAGCAGTATAGAGAAGGCTCCAAATTTGGAAACAGACATCCCATATTAGAGTCCCTGCCCCAGCCCTTCCCAGCTGTGTGACCTTGAGCAAGTCATGAACCGTCTCTGAGTCACTTTCCTTCTCACTGACAGTGGGAGTAGTTATTCCTGCCTCCCAGGCTCACAGAGCTCTGGAGGCCAGTGAAGTCATGTGCCTGAAAATACTTGGTAAACAATCTGGAAAGTGCTGTGCAAATGGAAAGTCAGTTGTGTTAATATTTTTTGTCTCATCATAGTTAAAGGGATTTATTAGGGGAGCCAGATTTCTTAACACCTGCTATAGCTTATTTGCATTATTATTATTTTTAAATGTAAACCAGGAGACATACTATCAAATGTAGTTCTCTTTTATTTAGAAGCTGTTCCTTGACTCTGCTGTCCATGCGGTGGTTATCTGAGTTTGCTTTTTGTTCATCCTCCCTTGCTTTGTCACCCTCCCTATCTATCTGTTTATTTATGAATGAATGAATGACGAATGAATGATAGGGTCTCACTCTAGTGCCTGGGCTAGAGTGCAGTGGTGTCATCATAGCTCACTGCAACCTCAAACTCCTGGGCTCAAGCGATCCTCCTGCCTCAGCTTCCTGTGTAGCTGGGATTATAGGCATGCACCACCACACCTTGTTAATTTTTTCTATTTATTGTAGAGACGGGGTCTCGCTCAGGCTGGTTTTGAACTTCTGGCCTCAAGCAGTCCTCCCGCCTTGGCTTCCCAGAGTGCTAGGATTACAGGCATGAGCCACCACGCCTGGCCTCACCCTCCCTTTTAATTGTTCATTTATCTTTTGCCTAGAAAACAAATAAAAAGAAAAGAATATGGAACTCATGTCAGTTCTGCTTGCAGAGGGCAGATCTGAGGTGGAATGAATGGAAAGAGAAAGCGGCTGCTCTGTGGGCTCATCTCTCGGGCTACTTACGGTCCCTCTGAGGCCCCTCATTTTGTGGCTGTGTCCATGCTCAGTCCTCTGAGGTCCAGGAGCTGTCCCAGTGTCTGTGATTTAGAATATAAGGTTCCTGGCCAACATTCCCATGTTTAAGCTCCTTGAGGGCATGAGGGTTGGTTTCATATCATGGCTGTTCCCGAAATGGGGGCACATTCCAAATTGGGAAGAGACGGTAAGAAGCCAGGTCATACTGGTATCAGTAGCATCCTTTCCCTTCTTCCTTTCATTGCCAGGACACCCTTCCCTCCAACGCTTGGGCTTCCTGTGGTTTCCTCCTTTCTCATTCCCTGCTTCACACAGAACAGGAAAAGATCAGATGTTACCTTTCATCTCCAGAACTTTGACTGAGGCTGGTTTGCCCCAGCGAGTCACCTTGCCCAGGAGTCTGTATTCTAGAGCTCCCAGGTTGTCTTGTGTCAGCCATGTGCCAGGGGCTCTCTGTTTGAGGGCGGACGATACCCTACCTAATTTCTCTCTGCATCCTCAGTGCCCTAGTGTTGTGCTTGGCAGAACATATTTTCAGCAGTTTCTTGTTGGATCAGTGAATGTATCGTCTCCTCTCTTGACCTGCGGGATATAAGGCTTTGCTCCTTGTTCAAAGTCTAGACCTCATTGCATTGTAGGGAGAGCGTAAGAAGGTAATTTTGCTGCTTGTGTGGTTTTGGAATCGGGAAATCTGTGACTCTAAGTACTGAGGACTGAATGAGGTTAAAAAATAAAAACAACTAAAATTTTGCCTTGTCTTTGTAAAGACACTGCAGGCATTTGTTCAGGCTTCAGCTTGTTGTTTGTGAGCCCAGTTGCTTGTTCTTAGCTTAAAAATGTTTGAGAGGAAGCTGGTTCTGGCCTGAATTAAGTGTCAGCTAGACAACATCTGGTGGCAGTAGCTATTAATATCCTTCTATTATTGCTTTTTCCATGAACACCTACTGTTTCTTGAGGAGTGAGATGGACACTATGCTTGGCATGTTTATTACTATCTTTTTCTTTTTTGGAGACTGAGTCTCGCTCTCTCACCCTGGCTAGAGTGCAGTGGCATCATGAAAGCTCACTGCAACCTCAAACCCCTGGGCTCAAGCGATCCTCCTGCCTCAGCCTCCCGAGTAGCTGGGACTACAGGCATGCGCCACCATGCCTGGCTAATTTTTTCTATATATTTTTAGTTGTCCAATTAATTTCTTTCTATTTTTAGTAGAGACGGGGTCTCGCTCTTGCTCAGGCTGGTCTTGATCTCCTGAGCTCAAGCAATCCTCCCACCTCGAACTCCCAGAGTGCATGTTTTTAAAATTGTGATTAAACAAACCACAGAACATAACATTTAACCATCATAAAACCGTTTTTAAGTATAGAGTTCAGTAATGTTAAGTATATTCACACTGTTGTGAGACAGATCTTCAGAACTTATTCGTCTTGTAAATCCGAAACTCTGTACCCGTTAAACAATTCCCTTTTCCTCCTTTCCCCCAGCCCCTGGTATCTACTGTTCTACTTTCTGTTTCTATGAATTTTACACGTTTTCTGCTCCTGTTTCTTTAAACAATCTTTCAAGTAATGCATTTTGTCACCATTTTACAAATATGTGGCTCAAAGAGTTTCGTGAACTTGCCTAGGGCTGTCACTGGCTAGTAAGTGGCAGAGCTGGATTTGGGGTCGGATCTGTGCCGGCGGCTGTGCTCTTTGCACTGTACCTGCTGCCCCTGCCCGCCTACCGCATGGGCTCCCCAAGTTGCCTTCTGTGCCCCGTGTCTTGGTGGAGTCAGTGCGCCTGTGGATTTGAGGCACTGGCTTTAGGCACCTTCAGAAGAAAGTGCCCTCAGCTGGGAGCGTGACCCCAGAGGTGCTGGCCCATTCAGCAGACTTTGCTTTGATGGGGGACAACTACACTGTCACTCACCAGACCGTGTGGCTTCTCCCAGCACCTGGATGGGTTGATTTTTTCATCTTTTTAGAGCAGTAGCTGCCATCTCCCTGCCTTGTCCTCCTAGAATAGTTCCCTCTCCTTTGAATTTGTCATAAAACTCAGTCCTTGGGCGTGTTAATGCTGATGGGTGTGGGAACAACAGTAGCCCAATTTTAAGGGCTGATGAAATTGTTCTTGAGGGGAAGAAGGTTCCCCTCCTTCCCCTCCTTCCTTCCCCCCAGTTAGGTCTCCTGGGAGCTGGAGCCTGGCCCCTGCTGAGGGGTTGGGCTGAGGCTGCCCACAGCTGCCTCCAAGCCATCTTTGCAGCCAGGCTGGGAGGCCTTACCTCTGGAGTCCCAGGGTTTCAGACCAGAAAATCATTGAGCTAGAAGGAACCCTAGAGACTGAACAGTCCAACCAGGGGTGGGGAACCTGCAGCCTTAAGGCCACATGCGGCCTTCCAGGATCTTAAGCGCAGCCTTTCGACTGAATCCTAATCTTACAGAACAAATCCTTTTATATTTATTAATACATTTTTGTTCGTTTTTCATATTTTTATTTTATTTTTAAAATGAACGTATTTAAAATACCAAAGAATAAAATAGGTTTCAACAAAATAACCCTCCCAGATCGGCACAATTAGAACATTAGTAAGCCGTAAGGGTTGAATTGACGGTTGCTATGCTCATGATTGAGTTCTAACTTCCCCTGCCTGACTGGCAACACTATCACAAGGCTGGTTGGCGCGAGTTTATGGGGGTTGAGTATGCCAGTCTGTTATCGGATTTTGGCAACCATGCACTGTGTTTCTGTTTGAAGTGAAATTTGTGAATAGTCCACAGCTCACCACTATTTTTTAATTCTGTCTGCTGAACAGCCATCATGTCAAAGAAGACCAAGAGAACACTGAAGGAAGAAAACAGATTTTTTAGTGAGATTGGGAATTGCAATATTATGTTGTTTCTGCTAAAGATAAGATGATTTGCTTGCTTTGTGATACTGCAATGTCAATATTAAAGAAATTCAATGCTCATCAGCATTATAACACTCACAAGGACCACAAATATTTTAAATTAGGGGGAGAGGGAGGCGTAAAAGGTTGTATTGCAGAAATTAAAAGTTGAAAAGCAAAAGCAAAGACAATTCTTTCAAGCAGCAATAAGACCTGGAAATAATGCTACTGAAGCAACTTGTAAAGTAGCGTGTGTACTCGGGGGAAAAAAGGGAAGCCATTCAGTGATGTAGAAATTGTGAAAGAATACATTGTCAGTGTTGTAGGATGCTTAGACCCCAATAACATTTCAAAGTACAAACAACTGCCTCTTTCAAGGAGAACCATAACTGCTAGGCAGCATGAATTAGTCTTCACCTAGTCCTAACCCTTTCTGTAGGGAGGCAGACTCCACTTGGCTCTCTGTGTCACTCTCTTTTCATTGCACGTCATTGAGACAGATGTTGCTCTGAGGCCGTAGGGTCCCGTTGCTATGAGAGCTGGATTCGGAGCAGCCAGGATGGAGCTCAACTCAGTGTGGCCTTGGGGAGAGAGACTTTGCACTGTCACGTTGCTCACAGTGAGGAAGGGCCTGCACGGTGCCTGCCACATGCTAGGTGCTCATAAACATTGGTTCCCTTCACTTGTTGCCACTTGTATTCGTTCTTTATCCACGCCCTAGCTGATGTTCGCATAGAGCCTGAGGAGCAGCACACCTGAGGGTGCACACCTGGGCAGGGGAGGCGGGAAGGAGGGGCGTGTGTGCTTTGAAACAGCACATTCAGTATTTCATGTTCAGAAAACAGCACATCCTCTTGTGTTTGTCTTACTGATGCCGTCATTTGTGGAGCCCTTTCCATGTGTCAGTCACCTGGTAGGGTGACATTTACATGACTGGTCTCAGTGAATCCTCTCCACTCCCTTTCCAGGCAGGACTTGCCATCTTTGACAGATAGGGAAACTGAGGCTCTGAGAGACCTTCCCGAAGGCTGCACTGCTCTTTATTGCTGGAGTGGGGTTTGGGCTTGGGCAGTCTGGCCCCAGACCTCTGGCTGCCGGTCACCTGACCTGTCCTACCTCTTAAGGGAGGGGGAGAGTGGCATTTTATTTCTTCATCTGTAAAGGCTTCAGGGCTTCTCAGGAGTGTACCAAAAATGTTCAGGACCTTAAAAAACTTTGGCTTTAAAATGTGAAAAGCACAGCTTATCATCGAAATGGGCCAATGTGTAATTTCAAGTGGCTACAAAGCATTGTGTTGCATCAGGCTCGTTGGCTCCCAGTGGCTCTACTTCTCCGTTCCTTCATTGCAGTAAATGTTTGCTGACTCTGGGCTGAGGACTCAGCAGGGAAGGCAGGGGCCCCTCCCCTATTGGGGGGGGCACAGAGGGAGTGTGATCCCCCTCCCAGCCCTGCCGCCTCCCTGCCTCCTGGGGCTGGGCCGCTGAACTTGGGCAGGGAGCTGTGGCGTGCCCGCTGGAGGGAAGACCCAGGGAGGCAGCGTGGGTTTCCAAGTGAGGACAGGGTCATGGCGGGGGCCTGTGTGCTCGCCATGTGTCTCGTTGCTGTGTCACTTAACTCCGTGAGTTAGCTTGACCGCCTCCTTCCCGGGGTGATGAGGAAGCATAGAAGGCAGCACTTGGCAAAGCTCTAAGAGACCATACACATAGAAGTGGCTATGTATTTTTTAAGTTCCTTTTTTTTTTAAACTGAAGGCTACATCTTTAAATTGCTGGACTTTCTTATCTGTGAGTGGAAAATCTCTCTCTGTTCTCCCCACCATGGGCTCCAGGATCATTTCGACAAGCCGCTTGTCCCGGAGTCCTGTGGGCGATGTCTTCCTGTTCCCTAGCTTGAGCCTGGCCCAGAGCGTGCTGTGGGACGTCCTGGGCCCTGTGCTCTTGGATGTGGGTCCAGATCCTGACTCTGTTCTTGGTCCTCTCCAAGGGGAGGGGCTCTGTGAGCGAGGCCGGGCAAAACCCTCACACGACGCCTGGAAAATATTCGTACCAGTGCTTGACAGTGTTAGCTGCTCTTGTAATTATTGTTACTACCTTAATACTTTTATTGTAATTATTTAAATTTGTTACGGTATTTCATATCTATTCAAATTGTATCACCAGCAATAAAATCAGCATGCTTGAGACCTTGGCGAAGCCCCTCAACGTTCAGGGTCTCAAGTTCCTCTGCTGCTGGGAGAGGTTGATCTGTCTTCTTAGGAATCTTGTTACCCACCCGGCCCCACCCCTGTACCCAGCCTGCAGGGACAGCAGGCCACATTTGTCCCACCTCGTCATTTGCCAGATCGGGAGAAGATGAGTTGTTCTCCATCGTTAACTGAAGAGCACAGGCTGTGTGCCCCGAGGAGGCGCGGCGGCCACGGAGCTGCGAGCCGGTGCATCGCCTCCCGGAGCAGAAGCAGAAGCCGAGCTGGGGTCTGTCTGCCCCTCACCCCAGGGGACGAGGACTTTGACTGCGATGCCAAGGGCAGCTCCGAAAAGGTCTCATGTACGTGCTCCATATGTCATGGTGCCTGTGCTGTGGCTTCTAACCTTTGCCTAGCTCAGAACCAGCCACAGCTCGTGAAGATGCAGATCTCAGAAGATTCTGCTTTGCTGATTTATGATGGGCTTTGCTGCTCTTTTCAGAAAAGGAGTGAGCAGATGTGAGCTGCACAGGGCTCTGTTCCGGCTGTGTGGGTGAGAGATACGCCAGTGTTTCCAAGTGGGACGTGCGGCTTCCAGGGAGCCCAGACCCAAGTTTGGTTGCTGTAAGGTCATTTTAAGAGTTACATATTATTCAGTTTGTATTAGGACGAAGTAAAAGTAGCACATCAAAACCACAGACTTATAGATGTTTTTGCTTAGAATGATGTCAATTTATTTAAATGGAACAACTGGCTTCATTTAAAGATAAGTAAATCTTTAATCTTCATTAATGGTAAGTAAAAACACAGAGGGTCTGAGGTTTTACGTGCGAGGCACGCAGTTAATAACACGGCTTTTGTAACCAATTTGATGTTCAAAACCCAAATCATCTTTGATTGTTGCCCATGTCCCTTCGCTCCATACCCTGTGTGGGTCGCCCTCACAAAGCCTCTGGAATGACTAACTCTGCCCCCTCTGCGGTGGCCTGAACTGTGTCCAGCATCCCCTGGCACCTGAACTGCTCCAAAGTTTGGGGTTGGCTCCCTCACCTGCGTTTCCTGTCCCCCCTAATTACAATCCACTGGGGCAAAAGCATTATATTCGGAATATTCTGCCACTGGTCTGCTCCTAAATCTCTGCTGCTCTGGGACAACAGGCTCGTGGCCTGAGCTTCTGAGCTTCTGAGGCCCTTCCCACGTGGGCCCTGGTGCCAGCTATCCAGCTGTGTGTCCCTCCGCTGCCCCAATGGTGCTAAGGGGACATGTCACACTTTGTCTTCCAGTTCCACGTTGAGCTCTGCGGGTGCTGGGGAGTGGCTATCTGCCTGCGTGCCTTGGCTCTAGAAGTTTTCGTTTGTTTGGTGCTGAATACAATTTCCAGTTTACAGAAAAGTTGCAAGAATAGTACAGAAAACTCCCAGATTCCCCAGTTGTTGACATTTCACCACATGTGCTCTGTCATTCATCCTCTCTCTCTGTATATATATGAAATATAAATGTATATGTGTGCACATATCTACTATCTTACTCTTTTTTTGAATCATTTAAGAGCAAGTTGCAGACATGAAGCTGCCACCCTCCTAGAAAACAAAAACAAAAACAAAAACAAAGCTCTCCCCCTACACTCCGGGTGTGTGTTTTCCCCACAAGGACACTGTCTAGCACAGCGCCAGTGCAGCCACTGATTGGGAAGTCACCGTCCAGTGCTCAGAACCCACTCCAGTTCACAACACTGCCCCTTTCTCCCTCTGACCCTGTGCCACGCTGTGGGTCGTGCCTATGGACCTTCCATCCATCAGGATAGTTCTGCCGTCTCCTCCCGTCTTTCATGACCTTTAAGAGTACAGGTCTTTCATGCTAGAAGCAGTCCCTCAACCTGTGTTCATGTGGCTTCCTCATGACCAGACTCTGGCCACCTGTTTTGAGCCAGGCTTCCACAGAAGTGGTGCTGTGGCACCGGGGGGACACAGGGTCAGGACCGTCCCGCCATCAGGGATGTTCAACACCTGGCCCAGTCAGTGCCCGCCAGGTTTCTCCACATTAAGTCATCATTTTCTCCTTTGTAATCGGTAGTGTTTGGTGGGAAGATACTGAGAGTCCACCCCAGTGTCCTTCGCTTCTTTACACCCCACCCTCCTGCCTTCGCACCTTCGATGGCTCCTGCCTGAAATAACCACCCCCAGAATGGATCTTAAACCGCAATTTTCTGTTTGCATCTTTCCTCCTAAACGTACTAACCAGGTGGCGTTGTACTGTAAGGAGGAGCTTTCCCTTCTACCCCCCCGATTCATGTGTTCATGTCTTTATTTGTATCTGTGTGGACTCACAGATTATTACTTTATTTCACTGGGTTATAATCCATTACTGTCTGTTTTGGATATTTTTTGATGCTCAGGTAGTCCCAGATTTAGCAGCGGCAGTGCCTTTGAGGTGGTTCATCTGTCCCCTTGCAATGACTCCTCTCGGGAGTCGCTCATGCCTAACGGGCACGCACCCCACCACACTGTCTAGTTCTGTGTTTATCTGATACTTCTGACTGCAGCCCAGCCCGGAGGGGTCGTTGGAGCCCGACCACCTTCTGTGTGTGCAAGTCCTTCTCTGACTGTGAGAGCCTGGCTCCCATTATGCTTGATATGGCTTTCATTATTATTATTTTTGCTAATCTCCCTGTAGGTAACGATGTCCTTAAGATGCTGGTCACTTCCGTGCCACTGCTGCCCCTTCCCTCCTGTCTGCGCCTGCCCACCTCCTCCGTGGGAAGGGAAGGGGAACCTGGCGGCTTTCCAGCCAGACCATCTGGGAGAGAGGGAGCGGGAAGCCTTTTTTAATCTGGAAAGCGTTTTGCACACGTTGGCCTATCGAAGCACTTTGCTTGCTTCAGCTATTCCCCTGTGGGACCTTCCCCATCTCCGCAGTCTGAAAAAATCCTGTGTTTCTGTGACAGTTTGTTCTTCTGTTGTCACCTGCTGTGGTCTGAATGCTTGTGTCCCACCCAAAATTCCTGTGTTGAAACCCTAACCGGCAAGGCTATGGTATTGGAGGTGGGGCCTTTGGGAGGTGATTAGGCCACGGGGCGGAGACCTTGTGAATGGGATTAGTGCCCTTATAAAGGACGCCCCAGAGAGCTGCCTTGGCTCTTCTGCTGCTGGAGAATGCGGTGAGAAGGATCTGTGAACCAGGAAGGGGTCCTCCCTACGCGCTGAGTTGCCGGATCCTTGATCTTGGACTTCCCAGTTTCCAGAACTGTGAGCGACACATTTCTGTTGTTTATAAGCCGCCCAGCCTATAGGATTTGGTTGTAGCTACCTGAACAGACAAAGACACTGGCCTTCACAGTCCTTGCTTTAGACTTCCCACTTGTCCCGCTCTCGATCAGCCCGTCAGCCCCGCGGGGTGTGATGCCCGTATAACGCATCCCGGGGCCTGCTGTGGGCTCAGCCTGTGGCCTGGTCAAGTGTAGAATCGAAGGTATTGGCTTTTTCGGCTGGAACAGGAATGTCTTCCTCTTCCTCTCTGGGCAAAGCCCGTTCTGTCCCAGTCTCTGAAGTGGGTGACTCATGGCCCTTTGGCCAAGCACTTGTTGATAGTACAAGTTCCCTCCCTCACATTCCAGTGGCAAATCAACCCTTTGCTGGCCTGACTAAATTTATAGTGGGCTGGCTCCAGCAGCTGGTGGCAACAGCTGGTAGTTAAAATCTGAAAAATATTTCAGCCTCTGTAGTCCCAGAACCGCCACCGGCAGAATTTAGAAACCACTTGTAGCCTCTTACAGTTGGTCTGAGAAGAGCTGTTGTATAAGAATCCCTCCGTTTCTCCGGAAGTCAGCCCTCTCTCCTCCTTAGCCATCTGGAAAATAACCAGGTTACTAGGAAGTAAGAAAGGCCGTGGAGTTGATGATACAATGTGAATTCGACAGCTTTTTATTCATATGTACATATACATTACAACCTAATGCATATATATATATAGATGCACATACATGTATATTTTAAAATTATAAGTGTTTGGCATGGGAGGTTTATAGATCTTTTATTCATAGCTTATTAACTCTTGATGTACACACTATTCTAACACCCTCAGCCATGTTTCTTCGTCTGTAGTCTATTAGAAGCAGAAAACTGGGAGGCATAACATAGCAAGGAGAGGTGGGTGAGCTGGTGAGCAGAAGTGACAGCTGACAGCCTGAGCGGGAGGGATAGGCTGAGTCAGAGTCCTCAGGGATCGTGTAGTCCAGTGCCTTCACTTTTCCAGATGGAAAAGCTAAAGCTCAGAGAAGTCCCCTGGCTGAGATCCCACAGTGGGCCTGGACTAGGATCCAGCCCCCTTGACTTCATATATGAGTGTTGTTTTGGTGCCTTAGTGTTCTTCCTCACTTACATCACAGTTGCTTAGGATGATTGAGTGTCACTGAGAAAGTGTTTAAAATTATATTCAAGGTCCTCTGTGTAAAAAAATCAGAGAGGGAAAAGTAATTCCATCCAAAGAGTTAATCTAAAAATGCTGTCACGCAGAATACGTAGGCAGATATCCATCATACAGAATACTCTATTGGGACTTCATTTTCCCCAGTGATGCCTAATGGGTGAGGTGTGGCCGTGTTCCCGCCTTGGAATGAGGCTGACCAGTCTAGGTCCTCACAGTGGAAAATGTGAATCCAGCAGTGGGGGAAAGACGGCATTGTTCTAACTGTCTCCGTCTCTTAGAACTTTCATTGACTTCTGAATTGAAGTTGTCCCCTGGCACTTAAAATGTTCCTTAAATATGTTTTCTTGTTTATTTTGCTTATGAAAGCAGTACGTGTTTAGCACGGAACTCGAAAACAGAAAAATTGCACAAAGAAGGAAAAAACACTCCAAATTTCACTACTGAAAGGGAATTACCGTCAACACCTGCGCACATGCTCTTCCACATTGCTTGCATGTTCTTCCAGCCTGTCGCTCGCTTTCTGTGCGTGTGTGTATTTATATGTGTACACTGTATATACACACATGTACATGTGTATTGGTATACACATACACATAAAATCTGGGTCATGCTATCCATAGTTTTTTTTAAACCTATTTTCAGTTAATAATGGACATGTTTACATCTAGATACATGAAGATCTACCTTATTTCTTAAATAGCTGCAAATGAGTCTGTTCTCTGGCTGTGCCTTAATTTGGTGAACCGTCCCCTGCTGGTGGACGTTTTGGTCGTTTCCAGATTTTGTTGCTGTCGCGATCACGGCGTCTTTGCCCACACCCTTCATCATTTCCTTAAAATAAATTCTTGGAAGTACAATGGAAACAAAGTCTTTTATGGCTTTCAGCGTGTGTTGCCAAGCTCCTGGGCTCTGCTTTTCCTCTCAGGTTTTATGACTTTGGAAAGTCATTATGGCCTGTAGTTTCGGCTTTTACAAATCGTAGCAGACAGCAGAGGCACACAGGCCCTGCCATCCTCCCTCCTCCAAGCTGGCACCTTCCTTCTCCCTGCCCATCCGACTCCCTGGGCGTGGTCACTGGGCGGCAGGATCTTGTCCTGGGGCAGTTAGAGTGCTCAGTGGGAGGATGGGGAGTGAGTCGGGGCACACGCGTCGCTAGGCCCGTCCTGTTGAGAGTGTAGTTCTGGGACGTTCACCCTGGGCCTCTCCACTCTCGTTCCTCTCAACACCAAGGGCAGCTCTTTGTGGCTGAACACTCAGCAGACGCTTTGGGTGGTTGTCTGGCTTAGGATCGAGTCCCGGTTCCTCAACCCGGCCTTGTGGTCCGGTACCCCCTTCTTTACACTCCAGTTACAGTGACCTTTTGTGGTTCCCCAGAACACCAAACTGCTTTCTGAGTCAGGGCTTCCCATCACGTGGCTCCCTGCACCCGTGGCTGGGGGCCACTCTTCCTTTCTCTTACTCTTCAACCTTTGGGACGCAGCCATGTGTGGTGATTCGGAGCATGGCTCCTGGAGTCAGGCTTGGGTTTGTGTCCCGGTTCTGCCACTTCCCTGCTGTGCAACCCCGGACAAGTTACTCAGCCTCTCTGCGCCTTAGTTGCCACATCTGTAAAATGAGGATAATAATAGTACCCGCTTCACAGTGTTGTTACAAGGATTGAATGCGGTGTTATCTGGTGGCACTTAGAAGAGATCCTGATCCTGTGCAGAGTGAGCTTCAGCAAACGTTTGCTGTCCCTGAGCCGGCCAGCTGGCCTCAGCACACTCACCACGCCACAGGGACGTTTTCCCTGACCCCCACTCTGGGCCAGGACCTCTTAGTTTGTTTTCTCAGAGCCATCTGTACATTCCTTCTTAGCAATTACTACAGTTGTCACTAAATAAGCATTTTTTAAAATGTCTGAGACTGTCAGAGGTCCCGTGAGGGCGGGTCCACGCCTCTTGTTCACAGCAGAGGGGTGGTTTTCAGTAAGTACGTCTCTAGGAGTGCAAGGAATGTTCCTGTTACTTACAGCTTCGGGGCAGAGTTCCTCGGAAAGAAAGTCACTCCTGGACCTCCCCGATGACATCACAGGACGTAGCTGATCCCGAGAGGGGTTCCCGCCGGAGTTACTGACGGGTGGCCGAGGACAGTCTCACTGAGCTTCCAGCGCCAGCCTCTCTTGGAGGTTCCAGTGCAGACCTTTTCAATCCGTGAGGGACCAGTGCAGGATTTTATGTTCTAACTCATTGTAGATCAAAACTTTTGAAAATATAATTAAATGATTTACCGGAAAAATAAAACAAAACTCAAGGCCAGGGTTTCTTACCCTCTGCACTATTGGCGTTTTGAGCCAGATAATCCTTTGTCGTTGGGGCTGTCCTGTGCATTGTGGGATGTTTAGCAGCATCCTTGGCTTCAGCCCACTAGATGCTGGTAGCACCCCTCTGTCCCCGAAGTTGTGACAACCGAAAATTTCTCCAGACATTTCCAGTGTCCCCTAGGAGGCAAACATCACCCCTGGTTGAGCACCACTGACCAAAATGTCAGGACTTTTTATTACTAGGTTTAACAGATATAAAATTACCCTATCAAATTGCTATAAAGGTTTCTAAACACGTGCTCTGGGTTTCTGTTCATCATGTCATGGACCAGTGACTGTGGACCACACTGCGAGCACCAGGCTCATCCTTCACAGAAAGGGAAACTGAGGCCCTGCTCAGGGTCCAGGTAAAATGTGCTGTTTGAACACATTTAAACCTTGTAGGAATATCTCTGAACATTCGCATTTTTCCTTTTCTCTCCCCAGGTCACCTGTAGCAGATGATGTCATCCAGCCAGCTGCCCCCACAGACTTGGAAAGCCCACCCTTAGCTGCGTCTTTCTACCACGGTGGTGGTGTCGGCCAGGTCTCTACGGATCTGACGGCCCAAAGGTACAGTGGGGGCTGGGCCTGGGGCTGGCGGTGGGACCCGAGGGCCCAGTCTCTGAGGCTGTCGCCCTGCACCCTCCCGTCTTCTCACCTGCACTTCCAACCCCCATCCCCTACCTGTCCTGAACAGGTATGTGCCAGGGCTGGGGCTCTTCTGTGACCTTAGGAACAATCTGAGGAGATACCAGGGAGCCCCTCCCCAGTGGCCATTATAGGGACTTGTTCCCGTGCAGCCTTCAGGGGTCTCTGTTAGAGCAGAAGTCCTCCAGGAGGGAGAACATGCTGTTTATAGTTCAGGGCATGGTTTAGTTAGCCGTCGTCTGGCCTCCTGGGACGTGAGCTGGGTTAGCTGCTTGTTTTCTCTCGTCTTTCGGTGGCCGTCAGAGAACAGAGGTGTCAGCAGCATACGGGACGGGACGGAGGGGCCTGGGGGCCTGACCCTGCCCTTCCGCCCCATCACCTCCGGCCAGTCTTCCTTCCCCTCGGTCTCCACGCCCCAGCAACCCCACGCTGATCGCAGTTCTCTGTCTACACAGTGCTCGGCCTGGATTCAGCCTCCACTTCTCCCTCTGCCTGCAAAGTCTGTGCTTAAACCGGGCTTGCTCAGAATCCACCGCAGGAGTCAGCTCGGATGCCCGCGCGGGTGTGCGTGGGCAAACCTGTGCACACGTATGTCTGCATGTGTCTGTCTGCATACGCACACACGTAGGTCTGCATATCCGTTCTCTCCATATATCCACACACTCACAGACATACATTTTGGGTTACAGTCATATCAGTGAAACACCTGCTTTTTGCCTGATGTGTGGCTCTGGGGAAACCGCAGTGAACAGGACGGACACGGTCCCTTCCCTTCACTCCTAGAGCTGGTGGCGCAGCGTCCCCTCCCCTGGAGGCCTTCTCCCCAAGCCGAGAGGAGCCTCCCTCTGATCTCTTGCAGCCACCTGTGCCCTGCGTCCCTGCCCTTCATGGATACCTGTGAATGACCTGTGTCTAATTCTATCTCCTCTGCTACACTGGGAGCTCCTGGAGGGTAGGAACTGGTCACGTGCAACCTAGAACTGCAGCACCCGGCCTGGCACAGGGTGGGCCATGGCGGAATGTTGGGGACTTGAACGGATTGGTGGGGGGCGGGGCAGGGAGGGCCTCTTGTCTTCCCAGCCAGGGGGCTGTGTGTGCTGGGCCCCCCCTCGCTGCCTCCCTCAGGGTGCAGGCTGGTGGCCTCTTTGTCAGTTGGGAAGAGCTTTGCCTGGTACAGGAGGAGTAAGAGGGCGGACGACAGGGCAGGAAGCTGCAGCCCAGAGCAGATGTTCTGAGGCAGCTGTACGTCCATGTGGTATTCTGGGTGTTTCTTTTACGTGTGGGCGTCTGCCGCAGCTCTTACTTAAGTATGCGTTAACTTTTTAAAGGAGACACCCTAGCTGGGAACTAAGGTGGACACTCAAAGAGTGTCCAGAAGGTTCCAGTGAGAAGTCAGCCACCCCCTACCTCTCTCCCCACCCTGAAGCGCCCCTGTTAGACTCCCGGACCCTCACTATTAGGAAGGCCGGGGACTTCCGGCAGAAGTGGAAGCCAGTGGGGCACACCCTACCTTATCTCTCCCACCCGACACCCCCACTTTTCAGTCGGGGGCGCAGTGGGCCACGGGTAAGCTCTGAGCAGATGAGGTTGGACCTGGCTGGACGGCTCTTGGGAGAACTGCTCTCCAGTGGGGTCTGTCGGTACTTCCGAAATCCCCTCCCAGTAGGCTGTGTGTTTTAAATGACTTGTCCCAGGCCCCACAGCAGGTGACTCTGCTCTCAGGGCTCCTTTTACCTGGAAGTTCCAGCACTCCAGGTGCCATGCGGAGCGTGTTCCCTCGAGTGTCGCGGTAAATCCTCACGGCAGCCGGAGAAGGTGGGAGCTGCTGTCATGCTGCCGTTTTACAGATGAGCAGACTGGGGCTCAGAGACATTAACACGCTGAGGACACGTAACTAGAGTGCAGAGCCGGGGTCGCGGCAGCTCTGGCTCGGCTGGCTGCCTGCTTTCTGGACCCTTTGCTGGCAGAGCATCGGGAGAGCCAGGCTTCCTGGTCACGCCACACTCTGCGGCCTTCTGCATCCCTGGCCTCCCTCAAGCCTAAGGAAGGCAAACGCATTGAGTAATGAGTTTGCGTCCCCTCCACCCTGACCAAGAATGATCACAGAGTGCAGGAAGGACCTGTGGCCAAGCAGAGACGTTGGCCAGCTTCTTGGCGTTCTGGCCCCGTGGAAAGACCCAGGTGGAACCCTGGGCTGTTGCAGGTGTGATTAAAGTGAAGCATGGCCAGAAACCAGGGGGTACCGAGGAATGAGCGACTTTGGTACCTTGCCAGCGTTACTGAGCATTTATCCAGAAGTGCATCGTCTCGCAGTTCTTCCTGGATGGGTGGGGACGAGGCAGCTATGATGGGAGTAGGGATTGCTCTACGTGAGTCACCAAACGCCTGCACGAAACACGGCCGATCCCCTTTATTTTCAGATTCCGTGTTTGTGAATTCGCCTCCTTGCCAAAATTTATTTATCACCCCAGAATCAATACCCGTGGCTCTTTCTCAGTCATTTTCAGACACGCAGAGAGAGTGGTGAAAAATCCGAGTCTCCCGATGCACGTGTTCTCAGCTGAGGTCGAGTGAGACAGCGCCCTCGCCCTGCCTTCGCGCCGCAGCTCTCACTGCAC
>RJWJ010019893.1:0-29716 GCA_004363605.1 Indri indri | reverse complement strand
GGAGGGGACGGGTATATGCATACACAAAGAGTGCAATGCGCACCGTCCGAGAGATGGACATGCTTGAAACTTGGACTAGGGGAGGGGGGGTAAGGGCAACATACATAACCTAAACATCTGTACCCCCATAATATGCTGAAATAAAAAAATAAAAAATAAAAAATAAATGATATTTATTGGAGAATATGTCAGTTCTGGCTTCTGGCCTCTATTACTCTATTACCCATCACCCCCATGGCTGTTAACAAGCCAAGCTCTGTGATCACTGCTACTTCTGCCTATAGAAGAAAGCTAACATTGACCTTACTGATGCTAGTTCCCCTCTCACTAGCACATTCCTAAAGGCCTTGGTGAGTCCTTTGGTGACCCGTAGAACATAATTCTCTGGTGGGTTTTACGGCCTCACATAATGTATTCTTTCTAGCATTCCCACCTCCTTGAGCCTTTTTATTCCTTCCTCTACCATCTGTCAGGGCAACTCTGGCATTTTCACTTCCCACAGCATAACACTTTCTTCAGGCTTCTAAGAGACACACTAGCAGTGAGTTTGTCCCATCCAGGAAGTCCTTGCCTGGGTGTTAAATCCAGTGCCCTAAAGAAGTGCCCTAAGTCAATGAATTCTTTTTTTTTTCTTTTTGTATACCTTTTTTTTATTATTATTATTTCAGCATATTATGGGGGTACAGATGATTAGGTTACATATGATGCCCTTGCCCCCCCTCCACCCCAAGTCCGTGCTTCAAGTGTGTCCATTCCCCGGGAGGTGGGCATCGCACTCATTGTTTCTGCATATGCCCGTCCCCTCCTCTCCTCTCCCCCCTCCCCCTGCCCAACATCCAATAGATGTTATTCTTATATGTGCGCTTAAGTGTCGATCAGCTAATACCAATTCGATGGTGAGTACATGTGGTGCTTGTTTTTCCATTCTTGGGATACCTCACATAGTAGAATGTGTTCCAGCGCTTTCCAGGAGAATACAAGAGGTGCTATATCACCATTGTTTCTTAAAGCTGAATAGTACTCCATGGTATACGTATTTCTTGATAATCCAGTCTTACATTTCAACATTTCAGCTCCCTTGTAGAAGCATCTTCAAAATCCAATCCCAGGGAGTACTATGGCTTCTGCAGGATATGGTAGCAAATTACTGCAGATTCTTCAGAGTGTAATCTCTGTCCTCCTTAACAAAGCCATCATATCCTGAGCCAGGTTATGATGGGATTTAACCCCAGTTATTGCCCTGACAACCAGGAGAGGAGGAAGGATACCTCTGAAGGCGGGGGTAACAGTTGCCTTGCAAGAGAGAGAAGGCTTTGCAATTTTTTCTCTCAGAGGAAATGTACTAGCTCTTACTCCAGAATGGTGGTTCATTTTTGCAAGCTCTGAGGGATTTAGGGTGGTCTACAGAGCCCAAATCCTCTGGACTACCCTCTCAGATACCCTCATCTCATGTTTTAGTATCCTTCCCAACAACTTGAGTTTAGCATAACAGACTTAGCTTGGCTGATAATCTAAACATCTCTGGGCCTCTAGGACCTTAACTAGAAAATCCTGAATTTACTCCTCAGATGTGCTTGTTCTCCCATGGAAACCTCTCATTAGGCTACCTCAGAGACACTCTGGATCTCACACTTGGCTTTTAACTATTTGTTAACCACCCCTTTCTTCATAATCTATCTGCAGGGCATCAGTGCAACATAGTAAAAACCAGCAAACCCTACTACATCAAAATTTAAAAATTTTACTCTTCAAGACATTGTTAAGAAAATTCACAAGTGATAGTCACAAAGATTGAACATATTCTGGGCCACAAAACAAAGCTTACACATTTAACATAGTTAAAATTATACAAAAAGTATGTTCTCTGAGTGTAACAGAATTAAACTATAACTCAGAAAAGGAAATATTACTGAATAATCCCCATGGGTCAAAGTGGACATCACAAGGGAAATTAGAAAATTGAGAAAATTAGAAATTGAGTTCAATGATAAAAACACAACATACCAGAATTTGTTGGATACAGATAAAGCAGTGCTGAGAGGAAAATTTATAACATTTAATGCTTATACTATAAAACAAGAAAGATCTCATATCAACGATATACGATTTCACCAAAAAAGACTAGGTAAAGAAGAGGACATTTAACAAAAAGCAAGAAGGAAAACATATATGTACAGATAAGAGCAGTGAAATTGAGAAACAAAAAAGAGAAGGAAGAATCAATTAAATCAAAAGCAGGTTCCTTGGAAAAGTCAATAAAATTGATAAATTTCTAGCCAGACTGACCAAGGGATAAAAAAGAAGAAACAAATTACAAATATCAGAAATGAAACAGGGGGAATCACTATAAGACAATATTAATATTAAAAGGATAGTAAAAGGATACTAAAAACAACCATATGACAATAAATTCCACAATTTAGATGAAATGGATGAATTTCTCAAAAGACAGAAGCTTCCAAAGCTCACTGGAGACATAGATAACATGAATAGTGCTATATAATTATAAGAAATTGAATAAAAACTTCCAACAACAACAACAATGACAATAAAAAGGAAAAAAAAAAACAATCCTGGTCCAGATGGCTTCACTGACAAATTTTATCAGACATTTAAGGAAGAAATAATAACAACTCCACAGAAATTCTTCCAGAATATATTTGAGGAAGAAATCCTTCCTAACTCAATTTATGAAATCAGCATTATACTGATAAGGTAGCTATACAAGGACATTAAAACAAAAGATAATTGCACACTAATATCCCTCATAGACATCAATGCAAACATTTTCAACAAAATACTACCAAATAGAATCCAAAAATATATAGAAAGGATAATACATGATGACCAAATGGGGTTTATCTTCGGCACACAAGGCTAGTTCATTCAAATATCAATCAGAGCAATTTGCCATATCAAGAGATAAAAGAAAGAAACCATAAGATAATCTCAATAGATGTGGAAGAAGCCTTTCGCAAAATTTAACCTCCATTCATGATTAGAAAAAAAACAACACGTCCCAGAAATCAAATCATAGCAAAGAACTTCCTCAACCTGTTAAATGCTATCTCCCAAAAATTTACATTTCTTCATTGATGATCTACTTTTACTATCTCTTTAGTAACTGAAAAACTAATTTTTTAGTTTATACTGAACAGTGACTTTTATTCACATCCTAAAAATTCACCATAAGCTTTTGAAACATTGGACTAGTGGGGAATGTTCTAAGTTTACCATTGAGTAAACATCATACCAGGCAATCTTGAACCTCTCAATTATAGTTTTTCCAGAAAATAAACCCTATGTTTCTTCTTCTATTGGCTTAGGCATGTGCCCACATGAGTTGATATTTGGGACAGGAAGTTTAACAGCTTGTTGTCTAGAGTTTTGAACTATCCTTATCCTTCCATGTCACCTCAAGTACACACATGCTTTCTGCAGGGATGTGTGGATTGGGGTTTACTAATCCAAGGCCTTGCCCCGGTTTGCCAAAGAAAACTTGGTTCACTTCTTCTTGTTATTTTTTTCTGTAGCTACTTAGGGCTTAGCTCTTTTTGTTCTGCTAAGTCATTTCTATCCACTTTTTTTTTTTTATTTCAGCATATTATGGGGGTACAGATGTTTAGGTTACATATGTTGCCCTTGGCCCCCTCCTCCCCCTCCCCTGAGTCAGAGCTTTAAGCGAGTCTATCCCCCAGACAGTGCGCATCGCACTGATTATGTATGTATATACCCATCCCCTTCTCCCCCCTTCCACCTGCCAGACGCTTTTATCTACTGTTTATCTTTCAAAATTTTATTTTTCTCTTGTGTTATAGTCCCCTCTTTTGTTCTTTTTGAAGTTATGAGTTTATATGTGTCTTATTTTTTGTGTTATTTTAATGACATTTAGGGTAGCAGCACAGACAAGCATATGTTTTCATATGTCATTTTTATAGTTTTATTGTGCAATTTATATAATATATAATTTACCTACTCTGATTGTACATTTCAATGAGTTTTAATAAATTTGTGGAGTTGTTAAACTGCCCCCATAGGCCAGCATTAGACCATTTCTATTAGGTCATTAAATATGAAACGTCCAATTTGAAATCAAAAGTGTAGTTTATCATAGGTCAAACAAGAAGCAGTACCGTTAATCAAAATATGCATCTAAACTATTATCACAGTTTTGCCATCTTAACGGTAGCTTGTTTATGCCAGCGGCAAAGAAGCCTGGAGAGAAAGTGGTGATGAAATCGCAAAAGGCGTTTTCTACAGCTTGTTGAGAATTGAATATTTTTTCTTGTAAGAAGTGGACCAAAGCCTGGAAGAAGTGGTAGTCAGTTGGTGCAAGGTCTGGTGATTATGATGGGTGACAGAGAGTTTCCCAGTCCAGCTTCTGCAGTTTGAGCGGCATTGTTTGTGCGACGTGTGGTCAAGCGTTGCCTTGCAAGAGGATTGGCCTGTCTCTATTGACCAATTTTGGCTGCTTAATCCCAAGCATCCTTATCATTTCATTCAATTGGTTGCAGCAGACATCCACTGTAACTGATTGAACAGGTTTCATGAAGCTGTAGTGGATAATACCAGTGCTGGATCATTAGACAGATACCATTAGCATTTTTTGATGAATATTTGGTTTTGGACTGTGTTTCAGTACTTCGTCTTTATCCAACCATTGTGCCGAATGCTTGTGATTGTCAAAAATAATCTATTTTTCATCACACATAACAATATGGTATAGAAATCGTTCACCTTCATGTCATAACAGCAAATAAAGGCAAGCTTCGAGACAGTTTATCTTCTGATGCTCTTTTAATTCATGTGGAACCCATCTAATCCAGCTTCTTTACCTTGCCGATTTGTTTCAAATGGTCCAATATTGTTGGAATAGTAACATCAAACCTTGCTGCTAATTCATGTGTAAGTTGAGATGGATTCACTTCCACTATGGCTTTCAGCTTTCATTATCCACCTTGGTTTTAGGTCACCCACGTGGCTCATTTTCAAGATTAAAATCACCAGGATGGAACTTCTCAAACCACTGATGCTCTGTGCATTCATTAGCTACATCCTTTCCAAACATTTTGTTGATATTTCAAGCTGTCTGCGCTGCATTGGTTCCACAATGAAACTCATATTCAAAAATAACACAAACATAGGCTGGGCGTGGTGGCTCACGCCTGTAATCCTAGCACTCTGGGAGGCCGAGGCGGGCGGATCATTTGAACTCAGGAGTTCAAGATCGGCCTGAGCAAGAGCGAGACCCCGTCTCTACTAAAAATAGAAAGAAATTACCTGGACAACTAAAAATATATATAGAAAAAATTAGCCGGGTGTGGTGGTGCATGCCTGTAGTCCCAGCTACTCAGGAGGCTGAGACAGAAGGATTGCTTGAGCCCAGGAGTGTGAGGTTGCTGTGAGCTGGGCTGACGCCATGGCACTCACCCTAGCCAGGGCAACAGAGTGAGACTCTGTCTCAAAAACAACAAAACAACAACAACAACAAAAAAAAACACAAACTTTTTCCTTATCCGTGGTTTCACAAAAATTGCTCTAAAAAAATTTTGAAAGATAATCACAAGTACACCATGTGTTTGAAAGACTGAGGATATACCTTCACAATAAAAATAAAACAAGAAGTGTCAAAGTGAAATGTCACAGATATCAGCTTTCAAACTTAGTACTTAAGAAAATCAGACATTTCATACTTAATATTATTCCAAAAATTTTCTCCATGCTCACATGTTGTCAATACCCACTTCCAGACCCAGACTCGAGCAACCAGTGATCTCTTTTCTGTCTCTATAAATTTATATTTTCTAGATATTACATATAAATAGAATCATGCATAGTCTTTTGCATCTGGCTTTTTCAGTTAGCATTATGTTTTTGAGGTTTGTTAATGTTTTAAAATATATTATATCAGTAGTCTGTTTCTTTTTATTGATGAATAGTGTTGCATTGTATAGATAAGTCATTTTATTCTTTCACCAGTTGATCATTTGGATCGATTCCAGTTTACAAACGTTATTAAAAAAATGCTTCTATGAACATTTTCTCACGAGCCTTTGAGGGAACATTTACATATCTCTTGGATAGATATCTAGGAGTAGAATTGCTATGTTGTGTGATATGTTTATGATTAACTATTTCAAAAATTGTCAAACTGTTTTTAAAAGTGCCTGCAACATTTTACATCCCCGCAAGTAATGTAAAAGTGTTCTAATTCTTCCACATTCTTGTCAACACTTGTTATTATCTGCCCTTTTGGTTACAGCCATTCTAGTGGTTTATATTGGTATATCATTGTGGTTTTAATTTGCATTTTCATAATGACTAATGATGTTGAACATTTCTTCATGTGCTTATTTAGTATTCCTATATCTTTTTTTTTTGCTAAAATGTTTATTCAAATATTTCTTATTTGGGTTGGTTGTCTTATTATTGAGTTGTAAGAGTTCTTTAATTATTTTTGATATCAGTCCTTTATCAGATATATGAATTACAAGTATTTTTCTCCTAGTTTGTGAGTTGTCTTTCATTTTCTTAATATTATCTTTTGAAGCACAATAGCTTTTTGCTTGCATAAAGTCTAACTTGTCAATATTTTCTTTTATGGATCATGCATTTGTTGTCATATTTAAGAACTTGCTTAATCCAAGGTCACAAAAATTTTCTTCTAGAAGTTTTATAGTTTATCTCTTACATTTTGGTATGATAGATATTTAATTAATTTTTGTGTATTGTGTGAGGTAATAGTGTAAATTCATCCCTTTGAATATGCTATCTAAATGTCCCAGGTCTATTTGTTGAAAAGACTACCCCTTTTCAATTAAATTGACTTGGCAACTTTATTGAACATCAATTGACCATAAGTGTAGGGGTGTATTTTGAGAATTTCAGTTAAGTTCCACTAATATATATGCCTATCTGTATACCATTACTGCACTGTCTTTACTAATGCAACTTTATAATAAGTTTTGAAATTAGGAAGTATGAATCCTCCAACTTTGTTCTTTTTCCATATTGTTTTGGCTAACCTAGGTACCTTGCATTTCCATATAGATTTTAGGAAGAGCTTGTTAATTTCTACAAAAAAGCTGCCTGGGAATGTGATTGCATTGACTCTATAGATCAATATGCCATCTTAACATTGTTGAGACTTATAATCTATAAGCATGAAATGTCTCTCAATTTATTTTGCTTTTCTTTAATTTCTTTCAACCATGTGTTGTAATCTTCAGTATACAATACTTGCACTTCTTTTCTGAAAGTTCTTCCTAATCATTTGATTCTTTTTGGTGATATAATTAATAAAATTGTTTTCTTAATTTTATTTTCATATTATTCACTGTCTTGCAAGAAATACTCTGTGATAGTGGTTCCCAGCCTTTTCATGTAATGTACTAATTGCATGATAGTGTGCTAAAAATGTACGTATGTTTTCCAGGACAATTTACAATAACTCCACACAGCCTCTCCCTCAGAAATCTAACTCCCTCAGGTCTAACTTTTATGAATTACTTTCATATAAGTAGAAACAACTTGGTACCTAAAAGTGTAATTTAAAAAAAGCAGGGCAAATATCGCTTTCTCGATAAAATCTCAAACAGACCATTTATACTAATTCAAAGATTTTCTTAATTGGTTTAATTCCTGACAATAAGCTTTTATTAGAGAGTATAGTTATGTTTTAGAGTTATGATAAGCAGACAGGCTGAGAAATGGAAATAAAATCATTCTGACAGGATACATCTGTGTAGTATTCTATAAACCTATTTGGTCTTCGCTCATGAGAGTAGAGGTTTTGTTATGACATAATATTACAAAGCTTTTTATGAATCTTGTGCACAGTTTATCAGTTAACTATGGCCACAATAGCACTATATGACAAACAACCACAAAATCTCAATGGCATAAATGGTAAGCATTTGTTTAGCTCGCAATTCTATGCGTCGGCTAATCTAGGCTGGACTCTGCTGGGCAATTTTGCTAATCTCAATTTTGCTTCCTCATCCAAGTGAGGGGTGGGTGGCTGAGCTAGGCTGGGTTCAGCTGTGCAGCTCTTCTTACCTCATATGTGATGGCTTACACATCTAGGGGTTGGCTGATCTAGGCTGGGGTAGAATAAGCAGTTTTGCCAATGTCAGGTGTGCTTGCTCACACCTCTGAGCATTGGCTGATCTGGGCTGGTCTCTGCTGCAATAACAACTCTGCTGTGTTTTTCTCTGATTCTTCTTTGGGATCCAGTGAGTTGGAGCCAGTTCACTGTTATTTCCATCTTCTTCTACTCTTCAAGGCAAATTACACAATTCTACCCAAATTTGAGTTTGGAAGGACACTACTGCAATGTGAGGATAGAGTGGGATGAGGAATTTGAAACAACACAATCTACAACAAAACCTTGTAAATAACTGATTATTAAAATTCTGAAATCAACGTGAGTTCAATTACAATTATTCCAACTCATATGAGACTAAGGGTAAGACTTTCATATTTGACTTTCTCAACATGACCTTCAAGAATGCCAACTCAGTGTCAGAATCAAGGACTACTGAAAGTGTCTCATTATCTGAGCCTTTGTTCTGCTTCCTGTGATTTAAGTAAATAAATGTATTTCTAATACAGGGCTATATTGGTGTCCTGGCCTACACAGTATACCCTGAACTATAGACATTTATATAAATAATACTTTGGAATTTCACAACTAATATACTTAATTGGATAAGAAAAACAAATGGCTTTGTGCTTTTGAAACTGTGCTCTAAGCATTTGCTAGCCATTTGTACATTACTCCCCCATTGTTATCCAGCCCTAATGGATGTATGTTTCAACACTCCCTCAGCCTCTTATGTTGAGGAGACTCTGAGTGGGATGTTCAGCAGTTGGTATATCATTCCTAGTTGGCCCAATTCCATACAATCACTAAATGGTGGAAATATCTCAGTGTATTACCAAGAAAGGAAATATTTGACATGTAATTAGATTGTACTTATTTAGTAAATTATATTGGGAGCAGAGGGAAATTGCATTTTGAACAAATATATCAAGAAGCTAGTATTTTACCCTAATTTGTAGTTTCACTATGGTTTTCCATTTAGCTGTGACTAAGAAATTATTTCACTCAGTGAATTCTAAATATAGAAAAAGAAGGAAAAACAAGAACCAACTAATTTAAATTCTAAATTTTCTACAAATCTTCTTCTGTTAGTAAAAAACTTAGAATATTTCAATATTTCATAGCCAAAAATCCCACAAGAAGTCACATGGCACCCATGAAATATCATATCTGCAGAATGCTATGAAACCTAAGTGAATCAACAGAATCATAAGTTTTTGTTATAATTAGATATATATTTAAATAAGAACAAATGATTGGCTCAGTACAAGTCCTAATCTACTCACAAATCTTTGGATTCATCAGGAACATGGCCACAGCTCCTTTTGAATCAATTAATTTTAACAATTATTTATTGGGTCTTCATTATTTACAAAGCCTGTGATAAGTGCTATATGCATCCAGACATGGGTCTAGAAGACCCAATTCTAACAAAGAGAGAAATACTAATGATAATAACTAACATTTATTGAGTGTTTACTATGTTCTGGACACTGTGTTAAGTGTGTTATAGTCATTAGGTCATGTAATCCCTACAACTCTGGAGAGAGGGCAAGATGGATGACTAGAGGCAGCTGGTGTGCACCTCTTCCTCAGAGAAGAATCAAGCTATTGATTAGATACCCATACTTCCTATAGATCATCTGGGAAAGAATGCTTGAATATAACAGAGGGGCCATGGGAGATACAGAGGGTGAAATACGGGCAAGCGAGTCTGCCTGCTTGGGGTTGCTGAGAGCATTGAGTGTCCCATGGACCCAGGCCCAGGGAAGCAGTAAGTGAGAGAACCTTGGGGCTCCACACTCTCACCTTGGACCTTTACAATTTTAGCTACGGAAGAGCTCCTCAAGCCCCACAGGCCTCCAGACTGGCATAGGGAGCTGCCTGAAGATCACACAGTGGCACTGCTCAAACTTACCTGGAGTTAGACAGGCTTCCAAATGCTGTCATCTGCAGCACGAAGCCATTCTCGGAGCCCCTCCTCTGAGGCTTTGAGTCATGCCCTGAGGCCACTACTTCTGCTGCAGGCTGCTGGGCCAGGGAAGGAGGTGGGAACCCAGGCACTATCACATGCCTCAAAGACAAGTTCCACCACCACAGCTATGGGCTACTTCAGGACTGAGGGGCGTTCAGACCATGGGCTCCATGCCTGCCAGCCTTCCCCAGAGCTGCCCACCTGGCTACTCCCATGGAGAGCCAGGAATAGAAAAACAAACAGCACATGAACTCACCATTAAATTGGTACTAATTTATCAACACTTCTGTGCACATATAGAAGTAACATTCATCGGGTATTGAGCAGGTGGGAGGGGGGAGGAGGGGATGGGTAAATTCGTACCTAATGGGTGTGGTGCATGCTGTCTGAGGGATGGGCACACTTGCAGCTCTGACCCGGCTGGTGCAAAGGCAATTTATGTAACCAAAGCATTTGTACCCCCATAATATTCTGAAATTTAGAAATTAATTAATTAATTTAAAAAGTGAACAAATATTTTTCAAAACAAGATATACAAATGGCCAACAAACAGATGAAAAAATGCTCAACATCACTAATCATCAGAGAAATGCAAATTAAAACTACAATGTGATATCACCTTACCCTAGTCAGAATGGCCATTATTAAAAAGTCAAAAAAAAAGAAAATAGATGTTGGCGTGGATGCAGTGAAAAGGGAAAGCTTGTATACTGTTGGTGGGAATTTAAATTAGCGCAACCTCAGCCAAAGAAACTATCACTACAGCGAATAGACAACCTATGGAATGGGAGAATATATTTGCATGCTATACATCCAATAAAGGGCTAATAACTAGAATCTATATAGAAGTCAGGAAAATCAGCAAGAAAAAATCAACCCTATCAAAAAGTGGGCAAAGGACATGAACAGAAACTTTTCAAAAGAAGATAGACCAATGACCAAGAAACATATGAAAAAATGCTCAACATGTCTAGTCATCAGGGAAATGCAAATGAAAACCACAATGAGATATCACTTAACTCCAGTGAGAATGGCTTTTATCAAAAAGTCCCCAAACAACAAATGTTGGCGTGGATGCGGAGAGATAGGAACACTCCTACACTGCTGGTGGGACTGCAAACTAGTACAACCTCTGTGGAAAGTAGTATGGAGATACCTCAAAGAACTAAAAATAGAACTACCATTTGATCCAGCAATCCCACTAATGGGTATCTACCCAAAGGAAAAAACGATATTGTATAAAAATGACATCGGCACTGGAATGTTTATGGCAGCACAATTCACTATAGCAAGGATGTAGAAATAACCCAAGTGCCCATCAATACATGAGTGGATTAATAAAATGTGGTATATATATATATACACACACACACACCATGGAGTTCTACTCAGCCAAAAAAAGAAATGATGAACTACCTATTGTATTAACCTGAATGGAGCTGGAGCCCATTCTCCTAAGTAAAGTATCACAAGAATGGAAAAACAAGCAACACATATACTCAGCGTCAAATTGGACTAAGTAACATTCATCAGGTGTTGGGTAGGTGGGAGGGGGGAGGAGGGGATGGGTATATTCATGCCTAATGGGTGCAGTGCATACCGTCTGGGGGATGGGCACGCTTGCAGCTCTGACTCTGGCAGTGCAAAGGCAATATGTGTAACCTGAACGTTTGTACCCCCGTAATATTCTGAAATAAAAAGCAAACAAAAAAATTAGTGCAACCTCTATGGAAAATGGTATGGGGATTTCTCAAAGAACTAAAAGTAGATCTATCATTTAATACAGCAATTCCAGTACTGGGTATCTACCCAAAGGAAAAGAAGTCATTATATCGAAAAGATACCTGCACTCATATGCTTATTACAGCACAATTCACAATCACGAAGATATGTCATCAACCTAAGTGCCCATCAAGTGGACAAAGAAAATGTGGTGTGCGTATATATATATATACATATATGTATGGAGGGGGCTTAGAATGATTAACTAACTGGTGCATGGTTTCACAGCTCTTAAAAATGTAGAGCTTGAATTTGAACACTCTTTTGTTAGACTCAGTATCAATAACCATTGTTCAATAGGTGATCAGTGCTCCTATTGGGAAAAAATATGCAATAGGCTCAAAGAGAAGGAATATATTAGATATTAAGGAAGGGAAACATAAAATGGTGGGATGCAGTGAGGAAGAGAATTCCAGGCAGAGGGATACAGAAGCAAAGCTAAAACTCTACAGAACATATTCAGGCAGTGGCAAGGAATTCTGGCATGGTTGGTGCATCTGGGGTGTGAAGCGGAGGGAAATTATATGGGAATGGTAGCTTGGGGTGAGTTTGTCTTATGTTTTGAATGCTTTTAATAAGAAATTGGGTTTCATTTTTGAAAGTAATGGGCTGCCGTAGATTTTTTAGAACAGGGGGTGATGAATTTAAAATTATGAGATCTCCGAGCTTATGTAAGGGATGCCACCATGTGCTACTATTCAGAAAGCTGCAAGCTTTCATTATTATGGCATGCTGGCCCCAGTGTGGGTGGATAAGATAGTCAGTTCCAAAAGCCTGGGATTGAGTCAATTTTATTTTACTGTTTTTTTCATTTTTTAAGATTTTATTTTTTTAAGGGCAGTTTTAGGTTCACAGCAAAATTGAGAGGAAAGTACAAAGATATCCCTTATACCTCCCACCCCTATACATGCACAGTCTTTCCCATTATCAACAACATTCATTATTATTTTTTATTTCAGAATATTATGGGGGTACAAACATTTTGGTTACATATAATGTCTTTGCCTCGCCCTGCCCTTCCCCCACACAGTGCACACCACATCCATTAGTTGTGAGTTTACCCAGACTAACCGCCCCCCTCCCACCTGACTGGCACCCAGTGAACATTAATTCCATGTGAGCACCTTAGTGTTGATCAGTTAGTACTAATTTGATGGCGAGTAGATGTAGTGCTTGTTTTTCCATTCTTGTGATACCTCACTTTGAAGGATGGGCCCAAGCTTTATCCAGGATAACATAAGAGGTGCTAGTTCACCATCGTTTTTTATAGTTGAGTAGTATTCCATGGTATACATATACCACATTTTATTAATCCACTCATGTATTGATGGGCACTTGGGTTGTTTCCACTTTAGTACTAAACATAAAATGAAGCCATCCAATCAATGCTATATTAAACAATGCTCATATGCAGATGTTTGCAAAAGCTGTACTATTTGAAATTTATTTCTCAAATGGATAGAACTGACAGCAAACATTCAGGAATCTCAAGATTCTTTTGATAAATGTATGAGTTATAAACTGAAATAAATATACTACCTATATAAAGGTGACTTCTGAAATGAATTGTTTAACGAGGTGATAAGATAATCACATTAGGACTAAAAATGAACTTTCCTAGCCTATTGAAGTTCTTGTTCACCTTTTTACTTCCAAAATTCCCATCCTCTCTCATAGTCTTATTTCAATGTCTTTGCACATAGTGATCCCTCCACCTGGAATGCCTGTCACTTGTCTCTGCTTGATCATTTCTCATTGTCATACTAGACTTAGCTTGGGCATCACCACCTTCTCCAGTAAGCTATCCTGGCACATTTCCCTACCCAAATCTTAATTAGGCAAACATTTTGTGGGCAACAAAGCCTCTTGTTCTCTCTTCCAGCTTCTCTTTTAGTCCTTCTTATTCTAGATTGCAATATTTTGTTTACTTTTCCATGTCCCATTGACTGTGAAGTCCATGAGTACAGAGACAATCTTATTCATCTTTGGGTCCTCAATTTTTGTATTCTTTTTCCATATGACTATAGGTGCAACAAAGCATTTCATGAACAAATGAATGCATATATAACTGTGCAGCTAATACCTCTGGAGGAGCAATTTGATTGCTTCAGAGCCATGATTTTAATCCTAAATGCTATAAAATGTGATGAGATAGCCTTTCTTTTTAATGAATGTTTATTTTTATTTAATGGTTATGTATTTACAAGGGAGAACAAACGTTGAAGCTAAAAATTGGATGAAACCGAACTATTGTAACAACCCTTATTCAGAGAATGAATACAAAGACACTCAAAGGATATACAGTAGTCTGCTTCTTATCTGCAAAGGATACCTTCCAAGATCCCCAGTGGATGCCTGAAACCATGGATAGTACTGATCCCAGTTGCTGTCAATCAGAGCACATTTCTGTTCATGTCTTCCACCCACAAATGTAATGCCTTTTTCATCTTAACTAAGCATTTATCACACACTGTGGCCATAAATTTTGCAGTTTGAGATGTGACAGCAAAACTAGCACAAATTTCTTTTTCCTTCTTCGCAATTTCACAGATAAAAGATTAGTTCTTACTGTAAATCTTAGCAACCTCAGCACACATTTTTTTTTCTTTCCTTAAGTCAAGAACTTTCACCTTTTCACTTAATGGAAGCACTTCATGGCCTTTTTTTGGTATATCCGAATTGTCGGCATCACTACTCTTCATAATCTCATTCCTTCACTTGGAAACCAGAAGTTAAATGGCCATCTATATTTTATTGAAATCATTGTCTCTTATCAGGTCAGCTCTAAGTTAACACAGTCCAGAAATTTCATTTCTGTGCATGATTTTAGAGTTTGCACTTACATATTTAACCCCACCCACATCTCTGCATTTGTCTATACATTCCTTAAGGGAAAAAATCTTAATTGGAATAGCTATAGGCATTCCTAGTGTTGTTAGACCTATGCTTTCAAAATTCTGACAAGATTCAAGAAAGGACTTTCCAACCTTTTGGCAACCTGAACCTCTCTCTCATCCCAGAGCAGTAGAACTGAGATGTCTGTGACAGTCAGATTTTTTTTTTATATTTATAGTTTAAAACCTCATGCACTAAATAACAAAAGTACACCTTATTATATATGATGACATGATGAATAAAGAAAATTAAAGGCCCTTTCCTGCCAATGGGAACTCTAAGAAATGATACACTAAATTTTCATATGGCATACTGAGTTGATTTACTTTATGTAATACTTTAAAGTACATTGCATTAGACAGCTCTTAAGCTTCGTATTAGTGATCTAAAATCCAATAATTATTTTAAAGATATCCACAAGGAAGAACATGGTTTACTTACAAGGAGAGAATCCAGTAAAAGTCCTTTTGGCACAAGTTTGCACTCTTCCAGAGTGTGATTTATTCTTGTATGTGTATATATATAAGAACAGACAGAGAAGAAAAAAAGAATATATTTTTCTTTCAGAGCACATTGTTTACTACATTTCCATGAAGATGAAAGGAAGAAGGTTAAAGCACACATAAAGGCCATGATTTTCACATTCAGCAGCAAAAATAAGATGAACATTTATTCATTAATTCACTTATTCGACTAAATTTTATTGAGTATTTCCTAAGTGCTGTAATTGTGGGTTGGATTTCCTAGGAAGCCAGGTCTAAGATACACTTCAACATGCAGGGTATTTACTAAGGAGTGTCTTTGAGATGACACCTATGAAATGTAGAGGGAAGGAAACAGGAGTGGGCAGCAGGAGAAGTCGATGTGTGATTCAGTTCAATGACAGCCTGGTACAACCTCATAGGGATCTCTGAAACTATAGTCGCCCTTCAGAGTTGCCACCTCCCTCCATGGGTGGGTGTGATCCGGCCTTTATACTCCTAAATCAAGTAGTCATTGTGTCTGGGCCACCTAGGGAAGAGGTATGACCTTGACCAAAGCACCTCTCAGCAGCTGAGGTGGTCCCTGAAGGGGCTGATTACTGAAAGCTGTTTCCTGACAGTATTCCCAACAGCTGGGATGAGTCTTTCCCTGAAGGGGGATCTGGGTGGCACATCCTTAGCCATGCACTGTGGTAGGGCCTGGAACACAAAAGTGATCATAATTCTTGCCCTTGGAAAGGTTACAGTCTTATAGAGTAGATTGTCTTATAAACACACAAACAAAAATAATATTGTTTGTTCTATGCAATTTATGTTATTTGTTTTGTATACTTAGGGTACAGTGTATTTAAGGTACATTTTACATACATTATCTCTTTTAATTATCACCAGAACCCAATGCAGGTGGTATTAATATCTCATTTAACAGAAATAGAAAAAGAATCAATGGTAAAGTGACTTGCCCAAGGTCCAACGGTAAGCGGCTGATAAATCCAGCGTTTAAAACTTTTCAGTCTGACTCCAGTGTGATAACTGATAAAATACTAGGTACTGTAGAAACATAGGTACTTTAGAAAAGAAGAGCATTATCAACATTGCACAACTGTTTGCAGGTTTCAAAGAGGAGGATCTTTTCTAAAACACGCCATACACCATGTCACTTCCCTGTTTTAAAGTCTTCAATGACTACTCATTACCTTCTAGGAGAAGGCCAAACTCATTAGCATGGGATTTTCCAAAGCACTTTATGATCTAGCCTTTCTAGCTCCCCATCTTTATCTTGTATTAACTGTTTACGGCCTCTCTCATCCCTCACCTCCTCATTCACTCTCAGTCAGGTTGAACAACTTGAAGTTTTATTACCCAAATAAGCTTATATTGTTTTAAACTTATGGGCCTTTGCACACACAGATCCTTCTTCCAGGAATGGTTTCACTGGAATAATCCATGACCATCCAAGCAACTTTTATATGTTCTCGAAGACTTGGCTCAAAGATCACCTCCTCTCTGAAGCCTTCCTCACATTTCCCAGGTAGAGTAAATCACTTCCTCTTCTTTATTCACCATTGTAGCTTGCACATAATTTTACTATAGTTCCATCATACTGTATTATAAATATTTGTATGCCTTTCTAAATCTTTTACCTGAAAATGGGAATTGTGTTTTACTTACCTTTAGAAGTCTAGGCTCTAGCAGTTTCTGGCACAAAGTAGGGGATTAATACATTTTTAAAATGAATGGATTCTGGATGCCTGTCTTCATCCTCCACACCCAATCAGTCACCAAATCTTGGGGCATCTGCCTCTTAAAAAAGATTCTGAATCTCTGCTGCCCTCATCATCCCTGCAAGTACAGACTAGTTCAATGCCTCATCATTTCACACCTAGCCTATGTCAGTAGCCTCCTTAGTGGGTTTCTTGCCTTTAATTGCACTTCCTTGTCTCCCTGCTTAGGCTACCTGTTGCTCAGCTAGCAGAGTGATTTATCTCAAATGTAAATGAGATTATGCCAGTCTCATAGCTAAATCTTTTCCATGGATACCAAAAATACACACAATAAATTTTATATTTCACATTACATGTATGGCCTGATGATTATTTGTCCCCCACTGATCTATGTAGCAACATTTCTCATTACACCCCCATATTCAGATAAAGAATGATAAAAATTGGTACTCTCAGGATGGCTAATAATTTGGAACTCAATCAAGTCAATGTTCTTTAAGTACTACTTCAGCCACTTTATTCAAGTGAGGATATGAATAAATGAACTTCCTAAGAATAAAATTTTATACCTGTACATATTTAAGGTAAAGGATTATGACATTAATTTATTCCATACAATTTCCAAATTCTGACAACTTCTTGGGAAACAGAGTGAACCACTTAAAATGTAGCTACTAGATGAAATTCTAATTCCTAATGAACAGTCCTATACTTTGCTGATGAATTTAGTTGACTGTCCTCTGACTGGTCTTGGGTTTAGTTGTGCCAACTGTAGTTGGAACATGCAACTTGTGCATGTGTGTTGCAAAAGCCAGTCAACAATGAGAAGTCAGCATCAGTAGGAACATTTTTCATTTCTATTCAAGGTACTATTTCAGTCAAAGAAGGTATGGTTTCTATTTTTCAAGTTATATAATGAGTTATAGATAGAAATAGGACTTAACTGGTGCAACTTACTACTTAACACTTTAATGTTTAATGCCTGTAATAGATTCGCACCCCATGCAGATGCCTACTTGGCCTCCACCTGAATTTGGTTCTGTCCCTATTCACCTTGCTTGACCGTACCATCTATCTGCAAGTCTTCAAAATGCCATAGTTTGCTAAACACATGATTTTTGGATGCACTGTTCTCTCTTTCTTCAACATCCTTAACTTTTTTTTCAACTAGCCTTCTCTCCTTTTTTCTTTTTTAATATTTTGTTTTATTGACAAATTATAATCATATATAATTATGGGGTACACAGTCATATTATGATATATGTGTGCAGTATGGAATGATTGCTTCAAGCTAATTAACATATCCATTACCTTAAATACTTATCATTTATTACTCCTGTCTAACTTCAACTTTCTACTCTTTCACCAACATCTTCTCAATTTCCCTTCCCCTCAGCTTATGGCAACCACCAGTTTCCACTCCCTGTTTCTATGAGTTTGATTTTTTTAGATCTCACATGAGTGAAAACATGCTGTTTTTGTCTTTCAGTGCCTAGTTTATCTCACTTAGCATAATATCCTCCAGGTTCATACATGTCGCAAATTACTGAATTTCCTCCTTTTTAAAGGCATATATACCACATTTTCTTTATTCATTAATCTGTCAATGGACACTTAAGTTGATTCCATAACTTGGTTATTGTAAATAATGCTGCAATGAACATGGAGGTGCAGATATCTCTTCAGCATAGTGATTTCAAGGTTTCCTTTCAGTATCATCTCTTCTATGAAGCTTTCCCTAATGCCCATCTTCAAGACACCAGAGGCAGACTTAGGGTATGCCCTCTTCTTCATTTCTATAGGACTCTATACATGAATCCTAGATTTGTCTTTAGTCATTGACTAGCAGATGTCCATTACCAGGATAGATTAAGGAGGTGTTTGTGAAAAAGATAAAGAGTTAAATTTGAACATATTTAACTTGGGGTTTCTTATAGGACATCCAAGTAGAGATGTCCAGTGTTCCATTAAATACGTATGAGTCTACAGTTCAGATGAGAAATGTTAGGAAATGGTTCCCCATGGTTTCTCACATTTCTGTGTGCCTTGAGAGTAGAGTCCTCCATGTAGATGTTCTGGATTTAAGGGGATTTATTTACCATGGAATGAGAATTTCCAAAGCTATAGTGGAATAGGCCATGAAAGAAGTCAATAGTGGAAGGATGATCTAATGCAGAGCTCTAAGAGGTGAGAGCGACTATGCCTTTGCCTCTAAAAAATAATCTGCATTTAATGACCCTTATCTGACTAGCAAACTCCTACATATCATTTTATTCTCAATTTAAAAATCAACAACTCTACAAAGCCTTCCCAAATTTTTCAGAAGACTTAAAGTTTCCCTTTCCTATATTTATAACATTATCTACTTTAGTCTTTATTCTTTCACTTCTCACACAGTATTATTACTGCTGGTTTACATGTTTGTTTTTTCTTCCAGGACAAGAAATAAATGAATGAAATACAAAGAACAGTCATTTTCTTAATGCATATTTATTATGTTTGATGAAAAAGGAGAAGAGGGGCATCTGAAATTGGGCCGATAATGGGACAACTGTAAGCAGACCCATACCCAGAACAACCTTATACAGGGCAGAAGTATGATTGAGTTGTGGGGTAAAGTGGAAAAGCTAAATAGAGTTGTTGCAGGGCCAGTGAGCCAACCTTGGGGCATGACAATGGGGGGAATATTTGTGGTTGTGGAGGAGATGTGCAGATGGTGATGAAGAGAAAGACACAATGAAAATGAGGAGGGGGATGGTAAGTAATGGCTGCATTGTTTGAACATCTATTCTTGGCACATTTTGTACATTATTTTATTTAATGTTCAAAACATCAATACAACGTAGATGTTATTGTAACCAAGAGGCTTAGAGATATTGGAAAACTGACTCAAAGTTGCAAAGCTGATAAGAAGGAAAAGGTGGAATACGAGCCTAGGTCTGCCTAGCTTCAAATACTCTTTCCAGTATATCTTTTCCTAATCTGTATTTAACATAATGGTTTATGTGAAACTGGCCAAAAAATGTTAAACTATGGTTCCACAATAAAGGATTCTGAGATCAAATAAGTTGAAAATGCTGAAATAAGCAAGTTAACCAATTATATTAACTGCAGAATTTCTCAGACTTCTTTATATGGTAAGGTTTATCATGCATCAATAACAGAGAGCACATAACATCAACATTGTCTAAATTAATTTGATTATAGTATTCCTTTGTTCAGCGACCACCAATGCCATCTCTCATGACATCAGGTAAGAGTTTGGAAAATGCTACTCTTCATCATGATAGCGAATGTCACCCATGTAAAAAATCTAATTTTGTTTACAAAGGAAATGTAACCAAAATAAAACTTTCATGGCTTTCACCCATTCATTGTTACTCAGAACTTACAAACAAATGGATCATATGGCTCATAGCTCCTATGAGCCATTTCACATTGTTAGTTGTCAACCTGTCATTTTATTACAGAGGTACCAAAACGGACTTATTCAATACACTGACATTTCGCTTCCGACTGGCTCTGTTTAGGAAAATGCTCACTGCTACCTTAGAAATACGACCGAAGTATAATTATAGATTTTAAAAAAAGATCTGCCAGTGACCTTATGCCAATTTTGGAAACATCAGTGTGAGTCTTCTTAACATAACCAGACTTTGTATGTAAAAGTCTTGATTATAAACTCTTTAGAGAAAAATACACTGTTAGCTATTACATAGAGCTAGGCAGTGTACTTGTTCTTCTTTGATCACTGCTCTACTTTGGGTGACCATCTGGTATTTAATTGCTAACCTTATTGGAGAATCAAGCCCACATTGTCTGTATGTGATTGTGTAGGCAAAGAAAGATGGAGACATTAGCTGGCTGGTGGAGGCCTCTTTATATATTTCCAGGTAGGTATGATTTCAGATGGATTGCATTTCCCTCACAACCTCAAAATAAATGTAATTTATACTAACTGCTATTTTATTATAGGCAAGTAACATCACAGTTCCATCTGCTATTTAAAGTAAATGCATTAGAATAAAATTTTGATTCAATTTGGCATAGTGGAAGTAAAGACTCGAAACACACCATGTGGACTCCGTCCCTTACTAGCAGGTGGCATGGAACAAGCAACATATTCCTACGTTGTTCCTTAGTTTCCTCAACTATAGAATAAAGATAATACTAATCCCTGCCTCATAGGATTTTGGATGAGTTTAGTGAAATAATACATATAAAGCACTTAGAATAGCACCTGAAACATAGTAATGCTATATAACTGGTAGCAGATTTATTAACTACAGGCATTAAGGGCTTCTCAGAACCTTTAACATGCTTATGTTAGTTTTAAATCTATAAGAGCCTAGCTATTAAGAAAGGGACTAACATCCTATCTATTCAGCAAAGTACTAGAATTCCTAACTAGTTAGCACTGTAAGATAAGAAAAAGAAACAAAAGGTGTTAGGTTTGGAAAGCATGAAACAGGACTGATGTAAGTCACAGACAAGTTTATCTACATAGAAAAACCAAGAGAATATGCAGACAAATTTCTGGAACGAATGAGAGAGTTCAGCTACATTGCTGCAAGTAATATCAATATGGAAAAATCAATTTCATTTCTACACATTAGCAAAAAAATTGCAATTAAAATAAAAATACCATTGATATTAGTAATGAAAATACTAGAAAACTGGAAATAAGACCAATAAAAGACGTATAAGACCATTATACACAAAATTATAAAATTATACTTGAAAGCTATTTAAAAAAATCTAAATAAGAGCAGAGTTGTGGTCATGGGAAGACTCAGTAAAGAGACCAATTTTGGCCGAATTAACCTATAAATTCAAAGTAATTCCAATTAGGAAAGTGAGCTCTGGATACAAATTCACAAGGTTCAAATTTCAACATAGTCACTTACTTACTATGTTACCTGGGGTAAGTTACTTCACCTTTCTGTACTTCATTTTTGTTATCAGATAGAGGTTATGTAGCATTGTTCCCTTTGGGTTATGGTGAATAATAAATAAAATAACAAAGACAAAGTGCTTAAAACATTCCTGACACATAGTCAAGTGCTCTAAAAATGTTGCCTACCATTGTTGTCCTTGTTATATTAAGAAGTCCTACGGGTTCATAAAAAAGAGAGACAAACTGCCTAATAGAAAATAGGCAAGCAAAGTAAATGTAAGTCACAGAATAAGAAACACAAAAGTCTTCATATAAGTAAATATCATTCTGGGTTATAGAACATATGTGTAGTATGATTATATGTGTTTATATATACATATATATATAAATGCTTAACAAAATTAAAGAATATACACAAAAACGTTAGTGGTCATTATCTGGATGGTATGAATTTATGTGATTTTGTTTTAATTCTTTTGCTTTTTCTGTTTTTTTATAACTTCCATAATGGACACAAATTGCTTTTATAATAGGAACAAAAATCTAAGACAGTATTTGACAACAACAAACGGATTGCTGACTTATCTCATTAAAAAAAAAAGAAACACAAAAGTCCAATATGCATTTAAAATACTCTTTACTAATAATTTTAAAAGAAAAAATAAAACTCTAAGATATTTCTCCAGTAATATTGGCAAGGATTAAAATCTGTTGGCAAGAATGCAAGAGAAATAAGTATTTTTGTACACCATGAGAGTGCAAATTGGCACAATAATATTGAAGAAAAATATGACAGTATCTAATTACAAAGCATGCACACATTTTGATTGAGAAATTTCATTTTTAGGGATTTATCCTACAGAAGCAGTCATGTAAGTACACTAAGATGGAAGTACAAGGATATTTATTGCCATATTGTTGTAACATCAGAAACTGAAAAAATCCCAAATGTGCGTATTAGGCAATGAAAATGAAGAGATGGACAGATATACATTAACACAGAAAAATGTCCAAGACCTATTATTAAGTGCAAGAGCAAGATGCAGAACAGTAAGTCGAACAAGATACCATAATTTAGATGTTTAATATAAATGTTAGCATCCACATAAAAATCCTCTGAAAGAAAATACAGAAACTGTTCACTGTGGTGAACTTTGGAGATGGGAGTGGGGAGGGAATGCATATGACTTTCATTGCCTATTTTAAACATGTCTCAATTGTCTAAAAATGCTACAAGTTTAAGGCATTACTTTTATGGTAAAATAGGTTTACTTCTGTTAAGTTTTACTTAATTAAGATGGTTCCCACTGTAGAGCATGTTTCTTAGCCGATGTAAATGTTAAACTATTTATCTTCAATTACTGAATACTAAACACTTCTCTTTTTTTTTAAGGTGTATATTGCCTACAACTTTTATTTTATGGGCTGTTAAAACATTACTGTTTAATTAACTTTTTAAATGACTTTTTTTTCTTTTTTATTTCAGCATATTATGGGGGTACAAATATTTAGGTTACGTATATTGCCCTCGACCCACCCGAGTCAGAGCTTCAAGCGTGTCCATCCCCCAGATGGTGTGCACTGCATGCATTAGGTGTCTATATACCCATCCCCTCCTCCCCCCACCCATCTGCCTAACACTCAATGAATGTTATTACTATATGTGCACTTAAGTGTTGATCAGTTAATACCAATTTGATGGTGAGTACACGCAGTGCTTGTTTTTCCATTCTTGGGATACTTCACTTAGTAGAATGGCTTTCAGTTCTATCCAGGATAATACAGGAGGTGCTAGATCACCATTGTTTTTTGTGGCTGAGTAGAACTCCATGGTATGCATATACCACATTTTATTAATCCACTCATGTATTGATGGGCACTTGGGTTGTTTCCACATCTTTGCAATTGTGAATTGTGCTGCTATAAACATTTGAAGTACAGATGTCTTTCTTATAGAATGTCTTTTGTTCCTTTGGGTAGATGCTCAGTAATGGGGTTGCTGGATCAAATGGTAGTTCTACTTGTAGCTCTTTGAGGTATCTCCACATTACTTTCCACAGAGGTTGTACTAGTTTGCAGTCCCACCAGCAGTGTATGAGTGTTCCCAATTTAAAACTATTCTAAAATTAAGTTTATTTAAAAATAAACTATTAAGATAATTTAAAAGAAAACAAGTCACAGATTGGGAGAAAATATGTGTAAATCCTGTATCTGACTTTAAAAACCCATATACGCTAAATAAATAGAAAAATCCTTAAGCACAATAACTCCATAAATGCACACAATTATGATTTGTCAATCAAAATTTTTAAAAAATAAATAAATTTTGAAAAACTGAATCCTAAAAACGCAACAAAATATAAACACACTAATAAGGATTTGAACAAATATTTCACCAAAGAGGATATTCAGATTATAAATATTCATATGAAAAAATATTCTACATAATTTGTCCTTAGAGAAAAATGCAGATGAAAAACACAATAAAATTCTGCTACACATCTATTAAAGTAGCTAAAGTACAAAATATGAAAATTCCAAATGTTGAAGAGTATGTGGAACAACAAGAACTCTTTTTTTCAAAATATTAGGGGGTATAAATGTTTTTGTTATATAGATAGTTTTTATAATGCTTGAGTCAGGGCTATTACTGTGCCCATACCCAAACTCTTACTCATTCCTTCAGAGAATGAAAATTCGTACAGACACTTGAGAACACTGTTTGGCAGTTTCTTATAAAGTTAAAGATAGACTTACCATAAGATCAAACAATCTCATTCTTAGGTTTTATCCAAGTGAATTGAAAACTGATGTTTAAAAAGCAACCTTTTCTTGAATATTTATCTATCATTATTCATATTGCCATCCAAGATGCCCTTCAAAAGGTGAATGGGTAAATAAACACTGTTATATCCATACAATGGCATCCTAGTCAGCAGTAAAACAGAACTAGCTATTGACTCATATAACATGGATGGATCTTAAATGAACTTTTTCAAGTGAAGAAACCAGGTCCCAAATGCTACATATTTTATGATCCCATTCATATAACATCTTGGAAAAAGTCGCAATATAGGTACAGAAAACAAATTAGTAGTGCCAGGAGTTTAGGAAGGGGATAAGTAGTTGACTAAAAAGGGGATGCACAGAGGAATTTTAGAGTGATAGAACTGTACAACTGCTCTGTATGAGAGTTGAGTAGTAGATACATGACTGTATGCATTTGTTAAAATCTAACACATCTGTACATCATAAAGAGGAAACTTTGATGTATGAAAATCTTAAAAATTCAACCAGCTATTGTACATTTAAAAGGATCACTAGCTGCTGAGAAGAGAATGGATTTTCCAGGGGCAAGTGTAGAAAGACAGGCAGCAGTGAGGAAGCCTTTGCCGTAGTTTAGGTGAGAAATGATGGTAGCTTTGCCCACAGAGGAAGCAATCAAGGTCCAAAACAAGGAAAGTCTGAGAAACTGGCACAGATAAGAGGCTAAGGAGACATGATGACTAAAAGTAATGTATTTAGAGGGGATCAGAAAAAGGAAACTAGGTAAAAACTAAGGAATTCTGAATAAACTATAGACTTTTGTTAATAACAATGTATCAATATTAGTTCAGTAGTTGTATCAAATGTACTACACTAAGGTAAGATGTTCATAACAGGAGAAACTGTGTGGGGGGCATATGGGAACTCTGTACCCTCTCTGCAACTTTTCTGCATGATTCCAGTCATAAGAGACGTATAAAGTAATCAAAATCATAGAGACAGAAAGTAAAATGGTTGCTGCCAGGAGCTTTAGGGAGAGGTAAATGGACAGGCATTGTTCAAAGGGTATAAAGTTTCAGTCATGCAAGAAGAAAAACTTCTAGAGACCTTTTGTACAACAATGGACATATAGCTAATGAAACTGTATTTAACACTTAACAATTGTTACTAGGGTAAATTTAGATTATGTGGTTTTTTATCACAATAAAAGAAAAAAACTGCACTAGAACACAAAGCCAGACTGTGAGTGGCAAAATTAGCAAGAGGGATGAATATTGAAAAGAAAAGAACATATATGGTGACAGTACCGTCTATCTAAGAAAAATCAACAAAATAGTCATGGGGAAAAATCAAATGAATAAGAGACTTCTGAAAGATTGTGTATGGAAGTTACTATAGCAAAATCAAGAGCATTGCCACACAAAATCAATAACTAATTAAAACATGTAATAGAAAATACCCCATTTACAACAACAACCAACTCCAGATATTACCTAAAAAGCCTCACAAAAATGTTCAAGATCTTTATGGAGGCAACTAGAAAAGTTTCCTATTAGATTCAGGTAAAAAAAAAGTTTCAAATAGATTGGTCAGCATAACATATTTATTGATGGGAAGCAGAATATTGTAAATACATCAATCGTCCATAAATTATTTATAGATAGAGTGTCTTATCTGTATGTTCCAAGATGACAAGCTTGGGCTTCCATCTTCCACTGCCAAAATCAGCCCTGGGAAACTACAGAAGGGAGAATGACAAAGAAACAAACAAATGAAACAGGCTAACTATATTGTATTAGTTTTTCAGGGCTGCCCTAACAAATTAGCACATAGTAGATGGCTTAAAGCAACATAAATTTATTCTCTCACAGTTCTGTTGACCAGAATCTGAAATCACTATTACTGGACCAAAATTATGATGTCAAAGGGCTGCTCACTTTCCGTGTGCTCTAGGGGAGGATATGTTTCTTGCCTTTCCAGCTTACAGTAGCTGCCACTATCCCTCAGCTTGTGGCCTCATCACTATAATTTCTGCCTCTATCTTCACAATGCTTTCTCCTCTTGGGTGTGTGAGAAATCTCCCTCTACCTCTCATTTATGAGGAAAATTGTCATTGTATTTAGGGCCTACTTGAATAATCCATGATGATTTCCCCATCCTTAGCTTAATCACATCAGCATAGATCTTTTTTTCTAATAAGGTATCATTTAAAGGCTTCAAGGATTAGAATTCTATATATTTAAGAGGCCATTTTTTATCATACCACAGGCCATCATCTGGCACCCAGAGATTCACATCCATCCCATATGCCATATACATTCACACTATCCTAACATCTGCAAAAATCTCAACCTGTTATAGCATCAACTAAAGTCTAAAATCTCATCTAGATAACTTTTGCTCAAAAGTCCCAAATCTAAATCATCTAAATAAGGTATGGGTATGATCCATCCTTGGGCATAATCAATCTCTATCTCTGGACCTGTATAACTAGAAAACAAGATATTGTTCCCAAAATACAATGGTGGAGCTGCCATAGTATAACAATTATAAACATTGACATTTCCAAAGGGGGAAATGTAAGGAAAAAAGTGATCATTTTCAAACCATTTTGAAATCCAGCAGAACAAATTCCATTATGTTTCAAAGCCTGGCAATAACCATCTCATGGCTCAAGATCTCTGCCTTCTTGGCTAAGGGATCTGCCTTCGGGGCCCATGGTTCAGGCCTCTATCTTGCTCCCAGGTCTCAGTCCTCTACACCTGTACCCATGAGTTGAGTCATTGAGCTCAAGGCTCCAGTCACTGGTCAAGGTCTGTGCTCCTGGAGTTATCCTTCTTTTTGCTTGAAGGGTATGTAATCTAGGATAATCTCCGTATGATAAGACCCTTAATTTAATCACCCCTGCAAATATCCTTTTTCCAAATAAGGCAACATTTACAGGTTCAAGAGATTGGGATTTGATATGTTAGGGAGCTTACCACAAATATTAAAACCAATATCTAAGGAACAAAACATTTAAAAAATGCCTGGAAGTGGCTGAAAATTATGTTGGACTAGTAATTGTGTTTGAAATGTGGGAGTAGGGGAAGGTGGCAGTGAAATTGGGGAAAGTCTGTAGCCTGCAATAGATACTAGATACAGAATAGGTATACTATAGTCCAAATTGTGTCTTCCCAAAATTCCTATGTTGAAACTTAATCACTGATGTGATAGTATTAAGAGGTGGAGACCTTAGGAGGTGAATAGGCCATGAGGACCTACAGGATGGGATTAATGCCTTTATAAAAGGGCTTGAGAGACAAAGTTCAGCCCCATTTTGCCCGTCCATCTATTCTTCCATGTGATTACACTACGTTCATCCCTTTTTGCTCTTCTGCTTTCCACCATGTGAGGACACAGCAATAAGGCTTCGAATTAGAAGCAGAGACTGGGCCCTCACCAGACATCAAACATGCCAGTGCCTTGATTTTAGACTTCCCAGTCTCCAGAACTGTGAGAAATAAATCTTTATTATTTAAAAATTACCCAATCTCAAGTATTTTGTTACAGCAGCAGGAAAGAACAAAGACAAGGTAGGAGGAAAGATTTTAACTTTGGCCTCTGCCTCATTGCATAGGTATGAGGCAGCCCCTCCTCCAAACACAGATGCCATTAGCCATGGAATAATATTGGGAGATCAGGAAAGCTGCGGTTGATTGAGGCAGTATGACTTGAGTCTGTGGTACCACCTGAAAACACTTGGATGAAAGAGAACCGGTACTTCTAAAAACTTATTATTTTAACAGTATATAAAGAATGAACTAGGGTGGGTGTGGTGGCTCACCCCAGTAATCCCAACACTCTGGGAGGCCAAGGCAGGAGGATCCCTTGAGGTCAAGAGTTCAAGACCAGCCTGAGCTAAAGTGAGACCCCTCTCTCCTAAAACTAGAAAAAATTAGCTGGGGATGGTGGTGCACACCTGTAGTCCCAGCTACTTGGGAGGCTGAGACAGGAGGATTGTTTGAGCCCAGGAGCATGAGGTTGCTATAAACTAGGCTGACACCACAGCACTCTAGCCCTGGTGACAGAGCGAGACTCTGTCTCAAAACAAACAAACAAACAAAAAACAATGAACTAGAAATAAAATAGCAAGTATCACAGTAAATCACACATAGCAAAGATATTCTTTCATTTTAAAAAAATATATATACACATGTATATATTCTACACATACACTTGGTAGAGACATAAAATACATTTCATATTATAAATGAGGGTTAAAAACTGAAAACCATTGCACTGGATAATGCAATGTTAACCTCAAAAGACTTCTCAATGTAATGAAAAGATAAGCCACAGACTGGGGGAAAAAATTTGTGAAAGATATATCTGATAAAGGATTGTTATCCACAATATACAAAGAATTATTAAAAACTCAAATATAAAATAAAACAAATTGATTTAAAAATGGATCAAAGAGCACAATTCACAATTGCAAAGATATGGAATCGACCCAAGTGCCTATCAGTTCACGAGTGGATTAACAAAATGTGGTATATGTGTATACCATGGAGTACTACTCAGCCATAAAAAGGATGAATTAATGACTTTTGCAGCAATTTGGAAGGAATTTGAGGCCGCTATCCTAAGCAAAGTATCTCAAGAATGGAAAAATGAGCACCACATGTACTCTCTAATACATTGGAACAAACCGATGGGCACACATGTGCACAGAGGGAAGTAAAAGTCATTGGAAATCAAGCAGAGGGGAGGAGGGAAGAGAGGAGGGGCAAAAACCCACCTAATGGGCACAATGAACACTATTTGGGTGATGGGCACATTTATAGTCCTGACTCAAGCCATGTAACAAAAACATTTGTACCCCCTTAATATTTCGAAATAAAATAAATAAATAAATAAATAAATAAATAAATAGAAATGAGCCAAAGACCTAAACCAGTATCTCACCAAAGAAGACACAGAGATAGCAAAAAAGCATATGAAAAGATACTCCATATCATTTGTTCTCAGGAAAATGCAAATTAAAACAACAATGAGATAACCACTACACACCTATTATTAATAGAATGGCCAAAATCCAGAACACTG